>JAVJIF010021537.1:0-87723 GCA_038442645.1 Agave tequilana
TGAAGTAGTACCAATACCAGTGTTCTGGCCAAATCGTAGGAATTGGTTCATGTCTCTTTCAACATTACCAATCTGTAGCTCCTTGATCTTCCTACCTGTCTGCTTTCTCCATTCTTCCTTTCCACTTCACTAACATATCTAGGGCTTTACACTTTGTCTCATGAGATATATTCAACAATGCCTAGATAAATTATCAATAAAAGAGACAGTACCTGTGACCTCCAAGCGATGCAGTCTTAGCAAGTCACAAACGCTTACGTGACACAATCAAGAAGACCTTCTGAGCGGTTAGTACTGGTACTGAATTTTACCTTCTTATGCAGAACGTTGTGTTCACCCTCCAAGTTGCAGGTAGCAGCACCTTCCAATGATCCCTTCTTTGCAGGAGCTTGCAAAGACTTTCACCTCCTTGTCTGACCTTCACCTGCCAGACCTTTGTGCAACCATCATCTGAAGAACTAGAAGTCTCCACCTGACCTGTAACCGTACTACCCTTCAAGTAGTAGAGATTGTTCCGGCGGACGGCCTTCATCACCACCATTGAGCCTTTGATCATCTTGATAACACCATCTCATATAGATATCACAAGACTTAATGCTTCCAAAGCGCCAACAGAGATGAGATTCCTTTTGAGTTGAGATACATACCTCACCTCCTTCAGTTCTCGTACTATCCCATCAACCATCTGACACGGACGGTACCTATACCCTTCTATATTACACGGATGATCATCACCCGTGTACATCCATCTAGCTTCTCAAGACTAGAAAACTAAGCCCTGTACGGGTACACATGATAGGTGGCTTCGGTATCTAAGATCCACTCAGCATTACCTGAGTAATCAACTGTAGGATTAGTAACAGAGAGAGGAATACCGATGAGTCTGAATCCGATCCATCCGCCTGTGCAAGATTTGCCTCGGTGTTGACTCCATCTTCTTACCTGTGGCCTTCGGGCAATCAACTTTCCAGTGCCCTAGTTCCTTGCACAAGGCGCACTGATTCCTCTTCAGATCTCTGAAGCATGATCTGGACTTTGATCTTCCCTAATATCTCTTCCCTTCCTATTAGAATTCCTGCCTCTTACCGCCAATGCCTCTGTAGTTGTGCTCTCTGAAGGAGAGTCTATCCTGCCTCCTTACTTCATAACTGACTAGAGCATCAGACACCTCAGCCATAGTTAAGGGATTTTCTTCCATGATCAATGTAAGAGTAAAGGTCTCATACTCATCTACAGGAAGAGAGTTCAAAAGAATTACCGCCTATCCTCTTCATTGTCTCCATATCCACAATAAACTAGATCTGTAAGAAGCTTCGTGTAGCGATTCAAGTGTTCATGATGGAGCATCCTCGTTGCATTTGAAAACTATAAAGCTTACTCTTCAACTGTAACCACGATTTTATGCTTTTCGTCAGATACTCTTCTCCAGGATCTCCCACAACTGCCTCGCAGATGTCTCATGCAACACATGATACTTAATGTCTTGTGTCAAACAAGACCTGAAAAGCACACACCGTACGGTTCATCTTGTCCCAATCTTCTTCCATTGTTGATGCGCGCTTCTTCTCCAACCGTAGAGTGTCTTCGAGATTTGATGCCGTCAGCGCATCCATACCTCACACCTCCACATAACGAAGTTGCTCGTGCCGTTAAACTTCACCACATCAATCCTCAACGGATGTGAATTTATGGATTTTCCCGATGATGTACCTTCTCCAGACATCTTCTCAACTGATTCCTCAAAGCAATGTGAAAACAAACAGAGTTAGATAAAACAAACTAGATAAAGACATGATCTTTACCTCCACGCAAAACCTCAAAGAGTTTCCGAAGCAATCTACTCCTCCAAATTGATTCCTTGGCAATCTACACGTTGTTTGAGATCGACACACGATCCCACAAACAGTTCCCAACGCTACTCCGAGATCGACACACGATCTCCGCCAAACAGCAACAGATGCCCTTGGAATCAACACACGATCCCACACCGAACGTGAGATGCTCTGAAACCAATCGTTGTGCGCAGGACAACAATCCCTCTGAGGAATCCACAAAACGGACAAAGACAGACGCGACCAGAGATGTACCCAACACGACAATAATAGAGAAACAATAGAGAAAAGCAAATCAACACAGTATTTAACGACGCTGGCAACGTGCCTACGTCCTCAGGGCAAGGGAGAGATTTTATTGATTCAACAATCAATACAAACTAATACAAAGGGATACTGAGGGAACTTTTTTAGGGATACAATACATGAGGGCTTAGCCCTTATTTATAGCCATAGTCCCTGGGTTTTAGGAAACCCCGATTGGATTCGATCCTAAACATAAAAGGAATCCGAATCCTTAAAGGATTGCAGAAAACGAGTTTGTTGGTCGACCGGCGGTCAACCGACCCATGCCACGTCGACCGCGCCGGTCGACCGTCTCCAACCGAGACTTGGCTCCTTTCAGTCGGTCGACCGGGCGGTCGACCGCTTCCATGCAACGGTCGACCGGGCGGTCGACCGGCAGCCAGCTGCATGCGCCGTTTCTCGCTCCTTTGTCTTCCGATCTCTGTGCTATCTTCCTCTATCTCAATCCTCCTCTCTCCCTTCAGATTTGTATAAAGAGTGATATATGAGTTGTATTAGTAGTTAATTAGGATTATATTGCTACTTGAGAGTTCTATTTTTATTAAGAGTCGTAATTATATTTACCAGTGAATAAAAATATAGAGAGAGGACTCATCAACTCTCTAATTTCCATTATCTAAACCTTGTCATGGTATCAGAGCCCTAAGGTTAGAGATCCTTCGCAATCTTCATCGTCGTCATCTCCGCTCTCCATCAAAACATCACCATCACCATCTTCTCTTTTCTTCATCTTCTTTTTTATTTTTATTTTTTTACTTCTTTCATATTTGATTTGAATTCAGATTTGTAAAATAAGGTGGAGGTCTGAGTTTTTAGGCTATTCTCTTTTCAAGATTATGTATCTTTTTGAATACTTGAGAGTTTGGTGATTTTATGAGATGTTTTAGACCCAAAGGGTTTGTTTGGGTTATTTGTTGAATGATTTAGATCCCGAGGGAGAATCGTTTGCTTGGGTATTAGATCCGAGGGAGCATCTTTTGTTTAGTTTATTTGTTGGGTGCTTAGATCTTAAGAGAAAATCGTTTGCTTGGGCATTTTGGATCCTTGGATACGCTCAGTTTCAGAAGAGATTCCAGAAATGTGAGTACACACACCAACAATTTCAAAAGTTTCAATAATTTCATATGTTTCAGCAATTTCAAATGTTTCAACACTTGTTTACTGCTCATATGCCATCTTCCTCCACATCTACTCTAGCCCAGATCGGTAACTCCACAATTTTGTTTTACTTCATCGTCTCCTCGCACGTGGGTTATAAATTCAGAATCTTCAGATCCATGTGTTAAGAACAAAGGTATATTGTCATATCTTAATTCTAATTCTTTTCATCCGTATTGACACTAGCAGATGGTTCTAAATCTTTTGTACAAGGTATAGGTGTTGCTAATGCTACATCCTTATTATGTTTGTCATATGTGCTTTGCATTCCAAAGTTTCTATAATTGTTATCAAATTACTAGATCCTTAAATTGCTCACTGACATTCTTTCGGACCTCATTGTGTATTTCAAGAACTTGGAACAAGAAAGACGATCGGCATAGGGCGTGAGTGTGACTGATTGTATTATCTGAATTAAATCCCAAACAGTAGCATGTTTTAGTTTTGTATCTGTTTTGATTAGCATTGTCGGTTAGGGCATCCATCTTTACAAACTTTTAAATTTTTTAGATGAGTAAAATCATGCTATGCCTTTAAATTGTGAGTCATGTTAACTAGGTAAGCATCATCGTATACCTTATCCTGATAGAGTCAATAAAAAGGTTAACAACCCATTTGCTTTAGTTCATTCAGATGCATAGGGTCCTTGTCCAGTAACGTTAACACTTGGTTTCAAGTATTTTATAATTTTTATGGATTATTATTCTTGAGTCACTTAGATGTATTTAATGAAAAAACATTATGAATTATTTTCTATCTTTCAAAACTTTTGTTTCAAGTGAAGAATCAATTTAATACCTCTATAAAAATATTAAGAACTGATAATGCTAAAGAATTTTTTAGTTCATATTTTCAAACTTCATGTCTCAACATGGTATTGGGCATCAATCCTCTTGTTCATTTACCTCTCAACAAAATAATATTATTGGACGTAAAAAAATCAAGCTTAAGAGCACACAATATTAATTCACATGCGGGTTCCTAAACAGTTTTGAGGGATGTCATTCTTATAATATGATTTTTATTTAATCACATGCCTCATCTGTTCTAGATGGTCAGATTTCATACTCAACTCTATATCCACAAATTGATTTTGTTTTCTTTACCCCCAAAGTGTTTAGATCTGTATGTTTTGTACATAATAATGATTCCCATAAACTCATGCCCTTAAAAGTATGTTTCTTGGATATTAACGTACTCAAAAGAAATATAAGTGTTATTATCCAGAATTAAATTGTTTTATAATCTCTACTAATGTCACATTCTGAGTCTGAGCCATACTTTGATACCGAGTCTCATTCTTCTGAGTCTGATGAAGATTTTGGTTTATTTTTAGTTAAAAACGTTCGGTTGATAATACTGCATCATTAGATATTACAGATCAAGACACATTGCCTCTTAAACATGAAGAACCAACTAAAGTCTATACAAGACACACCTCCACAGTGCCACCATCTTCTGTTCCAGTTTTTACTTCACAATCTGGTAAGAATACTTTACCCTCTGACAGTTCATGTTTTTTTATAGGGCCTGTTGGTTAAGAGTGAAAGTGAGGAAGTGAAGAAGTGAGAAAGTGATAATAGTTTCCTTTGGAACTTGAAAATGGTTAGTAAATTTTTCGGTGTTTGGATGTTGTTGGGAAGTATGGTTTTGAAAAATTTTGTCTTTTCCGGTGTTTGTATGGTAATGTAGAAGTGGAAGTGGAAAAGTTGACCACAAAGTTGACCACAAAATAATATTAAAATAAAAATTAATTAAGAAAAATAAAAAATGGACTGTAATTAGAATGCAAGTGAGATTTACATGATCAAAAAATTAACTATTTTGTGCTAAAACTTATTACAAATGAGATTTACATGACACAAAATTAACTGTAGCACTCTGGAGTGAGGAAATGGTTATGTAAAAGAGAAAAGAGAAAAGGAAAAGAGGTTTTCTTATTTTCCTTTTCCGGTGTTTGGATAAATAGGGAAGTGAGCAATTATACTTCCCCATTTTCTTACTTCCGCCCACTTCCTTGCAACCAAACACGCCCATAGTTTAGTTATGATATTTCTGATATTGACCTTCCAATTGCTTTGAAAAGTAAAAACACACTTATACTTATCATCTTTATATAATTTTGTCTCTTATTCTCATTTGTCATCTTCATATAGTGCTTTTATTTTTTTTGTGGACTCATATTTTGTTCCCAAGTCTGTGTCAATAACATTATCTATCCTAGAATGAAAGGATGCCATGAAAGAAAAAATGTGGCCCTAAAACAAAATGACACCTGAGATCTTATTACTCTCTATAAAGAAGGCAATTGGATGTCAGTGGGTGTACACTGTGAAGTTGAATCCTGATGGGTCATTGACTCATTTGAAAGCCTATTTGATTGCCAAAGGGTATTCTCATGTGTACGAAATAGATTATCAGAATACCTTCTCACCAATTGCAAAGTTGACATCTGTGCAGATTTTATTTTTCTCACTGCCACTCATCATTGGCCCCTCCATCAATTAGATGTTAAGAATAATTTCTTAATATTTTTCTTGACGAGGAGGTTTACATAGAGCAACTACTCGATTTTTCTACTTAGAGGAGTCACAAAAGGTGTGCAACCTGAAGAAGTCTCTGTATGGCTTGAAGCAGTCCCCAAAGGTTGGTTTGAAACTTTCTCGTTCTCAGAAGGTCACTTTGCATTTTGACGACAATATCAAGAGAAGTTACACTTTGTAGTGTATGTGAATGATATTATTATCACTGGTGATGATGCGCAGGAGATTACAGATTTAAAATTACTTACAAAAGTATTTTCAGATAAAAAACATTGGATCTTTAAGGCACTTCTTAGGCATTGAAGTAGGTAGGTCCAGGAAGAAATAGAATATCTCTTTTCAAGAGAAAGTATGCATTAAATATACTCTCTGAGACCGCTCATGAAAGCTAATGTCAAGCTACTACAAGATCAAGAGATCTTAGATGATCCTGGCAGGTATCGTCGATTAGTGAGGAAAACTGAACTATTAACATTCTATGTGGCACGGACACGAGTGCAGACACGATATGAACACGGACACGGGACACGACAAAATCCCCAAAAAAGGATACGGAGACACGACAAGTAATATTTTATTATTATTATAATATAGATAAATTTCCTCCCCCTTTACTAATTTTCTGATTTCTCTCATACTTTTAAAGAGGGTGTATTGTTTTCAACTTTTTCAATGATACTTTCTGAAGTAGACATTTCTACATAATTCTATCTAAGTAGAATAATGAATAATCAACTTGTTCAAAAATAATCAAATATGAATAATTAGTTTCATTAAAGATAAGATGGAAAACAAAATAAAATCTAAATATACATATATAGCTTCTTTAAAGTAACAAAAAAAAAATCCAACTAATACCTCACCTAGTTCGTGATGTGTGTAAATTCTACTAACATATTTTCTTATGTCATAATGATATTTTTTTCATGTTTATTTAAACGCATGTGACTTTTAGATATCTAATACATAATCTTTAGATTTTTATTTAATGTTGACACCTATATAGCACGACCACTCTATCATGAAGTCGTGTCGTGTCGAAATGAGTCCGACAAGCGTGTCAGACAATATGTCGTGTGTATGTCGTGTGTATTTTAGAATTTGTCACGTATCTACGTGTCATGTCCATTTCAATGTATCGTGTCCGTGCAACATAGGCTGACACGGCGTTGGACACCATGCCGACAAGTGATTTTATGATTGTTTAAAATCTGACACTGCATCGGAGGTCCAATACGTATCGGGCAAGTGTCTTGCAAGTGTCGGTGTCCGATAAGTGTCCGACACGGACACGACACTCACTTTGAAGTGTCTGTGCTTCATAACTAACGGTAACTAAACATGATATTGCATTTGCTGTGAATGTTGTAAGCCAATTTCCCTTAGCACCAAGCACAACTCATTAAGATGCAATGATGCAGATTCTCAGATACTTAAAGAAGTCTCTGGGGAAAGGGCTTCTATATTCGGATTGTTGACACACTCAAGGCTAGTTTTTCAGATGCCAATTGAGCAGGATCACCCGTTTATAGGCGATCTACCGCATGATAATAATAAGATAAATCAAAATAGGCAAAGATAAAAACTGACTGACTGCTTGATCTAGTATTAGGCTGGAATTGGTAAGAAGAGGAGATAGAAGCAAATCCAAGTGTCTGTTTTAGAGGTAAGAAGAAACTATAACAAAATAAAAAAGCCCATTAGTTATTAAGCACTCTTATTTCATTCTCACATGTACAAGTTGAAAACCAATTAGTACATGGATCGCTATCAAAGATATCTCACCAGCCTAGTGCAGCAGAGTTTGAAGCCATGTAACGAGACCATGCACATAGCGTTGACCTATATATTCTTGTCACCTCTTACTCAACATGTAAGCTACTTGACAGAGTGGCTTCACTTCCAAACACATGTTGAGACATGCTTGATGATGCTCCTATCTCACTATTCATTTTGGTGCATCTCCAAGAAATTACCCTAGAATATGTTAAGATGACCCAGTGTTTTGTTTTCTGCTTCAGCTGACATTTTCATTCTCCATTCAAACTATATATTTATCAAATATGTGAGAAAATATAAACCATAGAAGATATAGAACGTTATACGGACTGTGCATTCAAAGTTACAAATGAATGAATAACTAAGGATAAGACATGGCAAATGATGATGATTCCTTCAGTAAATATTAGTACAGAAACAGCAGACAAGTTGAAGATGAAGATTAGGAGAGACAGAAAGAATTTCAGAACAGAGGATGGTGGTCCAAAGTTGCAGATATTTGCTTAGTCCTATATTTTAAATTTTAATGAGTTGAGCTTAATATTCATTCCCTTGACGAGTTCTTAGTTTGGAATCCATTGCCATGTAATATATCACTCAATATGTACCGAAGGAAGAGGAAAAGTATGTAGCACGGACACTCCAATCATGGAGCCGTGTCGAAACGTGTCGGACACACGTGTCATGTGTATTTTAAGAATTCGTCACGTGTCCGCGTATTGCGTCCATTTCAATGTTGCCGTGTCCGTGCAACATAATCAATCAACAAAAGCAACAAAAATATTGTTGAAGGTTTAGGATTGAAGGCCATAAAGAAATAAAAGGAATTATTGTTGATTCACCAAAAAGCAAAACAATTGTCCACATAACTATCTAAAGAAATTTTCCTCAAGTGATTTATCTAGCCAGATCAATGTCGAACGCTTCTAAACCAGAAAGGGCAATTTAAACAAAATGTTGAGTACAACCTGATTTTGTTATTAAAAAAATAAAAAAATTTATAAAAAAAATATCAAGCTATAGTCATCCAAAAGGATGTGAATGGTCTCATTCTTTCTTAATCATACAACATCAGTTTGCCATAGAAAGTGTAAATATAGAGAATCCTTTGTAATGAGCAGAGAACCATTGATATTTAATGCACAAACTTCATCAAATATGCACCTCATGAAACATAACAAGGTCCTTTGGACTATACTGATTTTTTATTTTTTTATTCTAAAATCACATAGCTTCACTAAATCATAGGATTAAAAGTTCTAGGTACCATCATGCTGCATTTTCTCCCATGGGTGTGTGTGTGCAGAGCATATTTGTTTCAAAGTGATTTAATGAGAGGAGTATGCAGGATTTATTTTTCCATTTGTACTATAAATTCATCTTTAAATTTCATTATGGGCGTCATATACCTGAAATCTGGTCTAGAAAGAAGATCTTTGATAAGCTGGAAGTCAAACACATTCTGCAAAAATATAATTTCAGATATTATTCAAAGAGAGAAACATTCTGAAGGTTACTGCTGCTTCATTTCTTACCTCCATTAACTCCATGTAGTCAGAAACTGGGTCTACCACCTCCACTCTGAAGTTTCCGTAGGTTGTAACTCCTAAGCGGGAGAGGTCCACATCCGGAATATCCGCTACTTTATTTCAGAAATCTGCAGTTATTTCAAATTAGTTTAATAGAGGTAAAGACATTGCATAACATCAAAGATAGGTCTGAGTTATATTGTATTAAAACTACAACTAAATTAAAAATATGTATGATCAAATATAGTATTGTAAGATGCAGACAAATTAAGAAAAACAAGTATACATGATTCAAGAGTAAACTGTAAGCAACACGTTTTTACATACTCAGATGCATACTAAATTGCCTGGATTCTTCATTACATGTTAGCTACAAGCATTGGCACAAGCCAACTCGTGTGCTAGTACAATCATCTGGTGATTCTTCAAGTTTTTTTTTTTAACATGAAGAGTGTTGATAATTTAATGCAGAACTCCTGAATCCCTAATGAAATGTTGAAGACACCATTGTTGCAGTTACTGTCTTATAGTCTTATTTACTATTACTAGATTCACTTATTAACACCCAATATCTTCAACGCGGGCTGACAAATAAAAGGCACTAAATGAGTATAGTGAATTCCATGCAGTCGAGAGAATTCACTTCCCAAGGTTGCACCCATTGCTTCATAGACTACCACTCAAACTCAAGCCCAACCCCATGCTATTGCGTTCATTCTTTCTGTGGCCAAAAGGCCCAAAATATGTTACGGAACCTTGCAATCTACAAACACCCCGAGACTATAAGCTACCATGCCTAATGTGAAATCCATGCATCTGCAACCTATTCAGCCACCTTCCCAGCCAACCTCATTCCTGGATAGACAGAGTCACAATTTGGATAAAGTCAACTGAACACTCAAGTTTGTTGCTCCCTTACAGGACTACTGCTGAAATTCCAGAAGAAGAAAGAATGATCGATAGAGTTAAATCAAGCAAATTCACTAATCAGGTAATTTGACTGAAAATATGCCATTGTCACGATTACTTGAAGCAATTAGAAAGATGGAGGGTTACACAAAGCATGCAGCCATTGATACTTAACGATGGATCCATATCAGAGAAATTGGTTGTCAATGAAGGATGATTTGATTGATACTAGAAGCTTTGTCAAGTCTTTATTGGTGGAAGGCTGTTAAGTGAAAAAAGTATACAATGCAGACCTGAAAGGATAACTTCACTGGTTCTCTAACATTAACCTAGAATGGTCAACTCCAAGAATTCTATGCAGTTTGTATGGGAAAGTCCATCATTATGGATGAATTGTGAGCTAATTATTAACATTTAACAGATTCGGGCTTATCTTTACGTAAATCAAGTATAGGTTGAGGCCAGTCAAAGGGAAATTTGGTGATGTGCTACTGACTCAGGATGTGCCATCTTTCTTCTTCTTTTTTCCCATTTCCTTTAAATATTCCAAGAAAGATGCATGAACTTCAATATGAGTTGGCAACCATTCTGTCTTAAATGTGAGACATCTAATCCTAGAGAAGCAATTTGTTTCCTTACTCCTAAGAAGGATAAGTTTGCAGTGGAAGAAGAATGATGCTATCAGTAGTTCGGCACAAGATTATTAGAGTTACTATAACACAACCATCAACCCACACAAACTTTGGAGTTTTGGTGCAGTCAAGAATAATAAGATAGTATCAGAGAAACCCACACTTAGATAAGGAAATCTTTTATTTACTTGCTGATTCAATTGTTTGGCCAATCTAAATGGGATGATTCCACTATGTTCAATGACCAAAGAATTCACCAGCAGATTGAAATGTACCAGTGGTAACGAATAAAATAATCAATCAAATCCCAACACAGGCAATAGCCGTTGATGGCAAGTAGGCATCGAAAACAAGCTCAAGTGTCTCCGAATCAGTTCCCTGTCAAGGATTCAGTTGTGTTTCTAGAGATGGACCTGGAAGTGGGAAATTTTTCTCTGCTTAATTTAAGATGTACAGAGGTGGCATTGGCAGTGTTTGCACTATATATGCTTGAGCTATAGAGTCTAGAAGAATAATCTCTCCTACACACAAAGAGAAGATAATGATTGTTGGTACTTGGCTAGGGTTCACAACTCTCATGTTGTGATCTGTCGCCGATCAAACGACAGAGAAACACCGAATTGACGACTCGTCAGCGGAAACTTTGGAGCAGATCTACCGCTAGCAAGTAAAAGAAACTAATCACCAAAAGAAAACCAAAGAACACAAGATTTAACGTGGTTCAGCAATATACCTACGTCCATGAGGAGGGGAGAAATCTTTATTGAAAACAGAGAAGAAAATACAAGAGTTACAAGAATATCTCTCTCTCTCACAACTCTCAATGGTGAAAATCTGAATTTCTCTCGACTTGCCTTCAAAAGGCCAACCCCAAAGAGTTTATATAGGCCCTGGGATGATCCTAGTTCAACCCAAACTTCAACAATCCAATCAGCACCGCCTCAGAGAAAGAAGGAAATCCGAGTCCAATCCAAGCTGAAAACATAACTGTAAAAGGAAACTGCCAGATTCTGACATTAGTCGACTAGGGCCAAGTATTAGTCGCCAAGTATTAGTAGACTATACCAAATAATTAGTCGACTACTGTAACACAATTCGAGAACCCAACTCTCTGTTTGCAAGGCCTAGTCGACTACACACAAGTACTAGTCGACTAGCTTAGAACCTAGTCGACTAATAAGACCTATTAGTCGACTAACAATATGCACAAAGCCTGTGCATGTCCGTGCTTGATCTCTGAAGCTTGTAACATCTCCACCTGATACTTGATTCTTCTCCAATGAATATGAGGCACTACAAATCTAACAATCTCCACCTTGATTCATGTTCATTGAGTCCCTCCGTAGAAATTAGCCTCCGCTTCATTCACCTTACTTTCTCCCCCTTTTGTGACTTCACATGACTCCCTCCCAAGAGCCCGTTCTCCACTTTAATTTTGGACAACTTTGATGAAGTTCAGAGATGCTCTGAACTTCTCCACCAGGATGGTCTTCGTCATCATATCCGCTGGATTCTTCTTTATACTAATCTTTACCAAATCGATCACCTTATCATCCACGACCCACTGACGTATCTTATGATACCTCACATCAATGTGCTTCGTCCGCTTGTGATACCTGTGATCCTTAGCGAGATGAATCACAATCTAACTGTCGCAATGAAGCCGACCTGAATCATGTATGATACCAAACGTCTCAACTAATCCTCTCAACCACAAACTTCCTTTGATGCTTCAGCTGCAGCTATGTACTCCGTCTCTATCGTTAAAAAAGCAACTGTATCTTGCAACTCCGCTTTCCAACTAATGACGCACTCAGCTATTGTGAACACATAGCCCGTCGTAGATCTTTGCTAATCAAGATCTCCTACATAATCTGTATTAAATAGACTTGTAATACCCTAAGCTTTTCCATTTTCAATCTCTGAAACACCAAGCCTAGTCTCACAGTCCCTCACCGATAATGTAGCACCCACTACACTGCTTACAAATGTTGCTTTCCTGGATTGGACATGAACCAGCTTACTGTACTCACTGCATAGGCTAAATCAAGCCTAGTGCAGACCATAGCATACATGAGTGATCCTACCACACTAGCATATGGAACTCGAGACATCTCCTCCTTTTCTGATGATTGTGGACACTACTTGGAGAATAATTTGAAGTGACCTGCCAAAGGAGTGGTGATTGGTCTTGCTTCTGCCATGTTGAATCTTTCAACACCTTGAGAACATAGTTCTCCTGGGATAGCCAAAGTCTGCTTATGCCTCTGTCTCGAGTGATCTCCATACCTAAGATCTTCTTGGCTTCTCCCAAATCCTTCATGTCGAATTCCTTCTTGAGCTGAGCTTTAAACTTCTGAACATGTGTCTTGTTTCTCGCAGTAATTATCATATCATTCACATATAACAATAAATATGCTGGATCATCATTCTGTTTGAAATAGACACAACTGTCATACTCACATCAGTTGTATCTGGCCTTGATCATGAAAGAGTCGAACCGTTTAAATCATTCCCTGGGAGACTATTTAAGTCTATAAAGGGACTTATTTAGAACCACGCACTGTGTTTTATTAACCTTCCTGAATATATCATTCAGGTTGCTTCATGTATATCTTCTCCTCCTCCAGCTTACCGTATAGAAACGCTGTTTTGACATCCATCTGCTCAACCTCTAGATCAAACTGAGCAACTATCGCCAATAACATTCGAATAGATGTATGTTTGATTACAGGAGAGAAAATCTCATTGTAATCAATATCCTCCTTCTGAGCATATCCCTTAACAATTAACCTTACCTTGTACTGCTCATTGTCTTTTTTGCGAAAGACTCATCTGCAACAAATTGCCTTGAAGTCCTTTGGAAGATCGACTAATGTCCATGTTTGTTTTATATCCAAAGACTCTATCTCTTGCTCCATGGTTGTGATCCACTTGTCATGGTCATCTGCCTCCATCGCCTCCCTGTAACTACTAAGGTCTCATGTTTCTATTACTAATGCGAAAAAGACATGATCATCTTCCCAGCCATACTTTGTTGGTGGCACCGTAACTCTGACTGATCGCCTCAACCGTCAAGGTTGCTCTTGAGTAGCCTCCTCATTGTCTCCATCTCATGGTTCAAAGACTCGGCCGAGTCGGAGACGAGTCGGCCGAGTCGTATCCATCTCGGCCCGCTCCGAGACGAGTCCGAGTCACGAGTCAGTCGACTCAACTCAGAGGAGACCAACTCAGCCGAGAATCGGAGTTGACTCGGTCGACTCGGCATTATGATGATTTTGTACCTCATCGCAATTTAATGTGGAAATAACTACATTATCATGTATTTATGAATGTAGTTTTTACTATATTGTGCATGTATTTTGATATGCTTCTACCAACGACGCGTGTATTTATACTTTCGCTTTATATTTAGTGTGCTAGGTGATATATTTTGGACATGTAATACATGAATGTAGATATCTACATTTTTTAAGATTTGTCGTGATTTTTTCAAAACTTTTTGAGCTTTCTATGTAGCGTTTTGCGCGTATCGTCCGATACCAATCCGAGTCACCGAGACCGATCCGTCTCAGTGCCCGCCGAGTCGGCGGCCGAGACCGCGACTTGGAACCATGCTCCATCTGAATCTAAGGATTTCTCTTCTGACCCTTCAAGCCTTTTAGGGCCATCTGAGAACTCAACTCTCTTTTTCTGGGTGTCTGCCGAATTGTCTGAAACTCCATCTTACGCTTTATCCTCCATCTCTGACTTTTCTTGCAATATTGATTTTTGTCAAAAAACCACATCTCTGCTGGTAAAAACGCTCCTTGTCTCGGGATCCCAAAATCTGAAACTCTTGATTCCTTTAGTGAACTCGATGAAGATACACTTCCTAAACTTGGACTCCAATTTGTTCCTTTTCTGACTATCAACCAAACTATACGCCGGGCAACCGAAAATCCGTAAGGTTGAATAGTCCACAGACTCTTATCGCCATATCTCCTTTGGGATCTGAAGATCAATAGCTGTTGATGGTGACCAGTTTACTAGATGACTCGCATGATTCACCGCCTCTGCTCAAAATCCTTCTGACAAGTCATCCTGTAATTTGATACTGCGAGCACGCTCTGTAAGTGTCCGATTCATGCCCTCTGCTATTCTGTTCTGTTCTAATCGCTATGGAATATTTGGCTGGTATTCGATGCCCTTGCATGCTAAGTAATTTTTGAATTCTTTAAAGGTATACTCGTCTCCATTGTCAGACCTCAAGACTTTCACCTTTCGCCCCGTCTAATTTTTCACCATAGTTTTTCACTTCTTGAACTTCTGAAATACTTTTGATTCTGCTTTAAAAAGTACATCCAAACTTTCCTGGAGAAATCATATATGAAAGTAACATAGTACCTAGCACCCCCAATGAATGCTACTGGCGAAGCCCCCACACATCTATGTGTATCTAGCAAACCCTTTGTCTTATACTGTGATGTAGAGAAAACTACTCTACGTTGCCTACCCGTAATGCAAAATTTACAAAGATCAAGTTTGCAATATGTAATACTTGATAGAGCAATCCTTTTGTGTAGGGCTTGAAGACCTTGCTCGCTCATGTGTCCAAGACGCATGTGCCAAAGTCTTTGTACCATTCTCCTTCTTCGTTGATGCTAAATCATCACCAACAATAATGCTTCCTGTCAACTTGTACAAGTTTACTGTCCGTTTCCTTTAAAATTGTCATGGAGCCTTAGGTAAATATGATTCCTCTATTTGCACCTGAAAACTGGTACCCTCGAGCTTTCAAAGTTCTCAACGAGAGAAGATTCTTCTTCAAATCTGAAACGTGTCGAACGTTTGTGAGGGTTCGAACATGTCCATCAAACATCCTCATACAGATGGTGCTAATGCCAACAGTCTTGCACACGGCGTCGTTATCCATCAGGACAAAGCCTCCATCATAAGGCTTGTACGTACCAAACCCCTCTTTTTAGGCACATGTGGTATGTGCATCCCGAGTCAAGTAACCAAGTATCTAAGTATTTACCTTTTCCTGACTCAGCTGTCAAGACATCACATGGATCCTCATCTGCTTGTTCGACAACCCCAGCTTGATTTGACTTTTCACTGGTACTAGCCCCATCAGTATCCTTGCCACTATTCTTCTCCAGCATCTCCTTGTATTACATACAATTCTTCTTGATGTGGCCTGGTTTCTTGTAAAAATAGTAAGAAAAACTGCTAGAAGCCTCTGAGTCTCTTTTGGTCCCCTACTCTTTGATCTTCCTCTCTGGCCTTAACAACCAATCCTAAGGCCTCCTCTATAGAATCTGTTTTCTTTATTAGCTCGTTGTTCTGGAGCATTTGCCGGACATCTTCTAACTCTAAGGTCTCCTTACCATACATGATGATGGTCGCCAAGTGGTCATAACTTGATGGAAGAGAAGAGAGTAATAGAAGAGCTTTGTCTTCTTCTAACTTAACCTCTAGATCCAACAAATCGCTTAAAATTCTATTAAAAGTATTGAGATGTAGAATGGGTGTACCTTCCTTCATCCGAAAGCTGTTTAACTGCTTCTTCATGAAGATCGACAAACTCTTCGTCATGTAAAGGCTCTCCAGCCTACATCAAAGACTAGCAATTGTCTCCTCGTTCATCATGTTGTAGAGGACTTCGTCTGATAGGCACCATATGATCATCGCCTTTGCGCGAAAGTCGATGTTTCACTCATCATCCACCATCTTCGATAGCTTCTTCTCAATACCAAGCAGGGCCTTGTGTGTGCCCTCCTTCACGAGCAACAATGTTACTCGCATCTTCTACAACAGGAAGTTGGACTTCCCGTTGAATTTTTCACCTCGAACTTGGTTGTCGTGGTAGTCTTGCTAGTCATCGCTCTGATACTAATTGTTGTGATATATCACCGATCAAACAACAGAGAAACATAGAATTGACGGCTTGCAGCAGAAACTTTAGAGCGGATCTAACGCTAGCAAGCAAAAGAAACTAATCACCACAAGAAAACCAAAAAACACAAGATTTAAACGTGGTTCGGCAATGTGCCTATGTCCACGGGGAGGACGGGAGAAATCTTTATTGAAAACAGAGAAGAAAATACAAGAGTTACAAGAATCTCTCTCTCACAATTACAAGAATATCTCCCTCACAACTCTCAATGGTGGAAATCTGAATCTCTTGACTTGCCTTCAAAAGGCCAACTCCAGGGGTTTATATAGGCTCTAGGATGATCCTAGTCTAACCCAAACTTCAACAATCCAATAAGCACTGCCTCAGAGAAAGAAGGAAACCCGAGTCCAATCCAAACTGGAAACAGAACCGTAAAAGAAAACTGCCAGATCCCGACATTAGTCGAGTAGGGCCAAGTATTAGTCGACTAATTCCAAGTATTAGTCGACTATACCAAATAATTAGTCGACTACTGTAACACAATTCGAGAACCCAACTCTCTATTTGCAAGGCCTAGTCAACTACACGCAAGTATTAGTCGACTAGCTTAGAACCTAGTCGACTAATAAGACCTATTAGCCAACTAACAATATGCACAAAGCCTGTACATGTCTGTGTTTGATCTCTGAAGCTTGAAACACCTCCACTTGATCCTTGATTCTTCTCCAATTAATATGAGGCACTCCAAATACTAACATCTCCAGCACAAGAATTATTGATTAACCTAGAACTGTTCACATCCCCACGATTACATGAGAACGATACAAACAGTGGGGTGTAAACTAGAAGAGAACTCTGATTAACCTGATTTTCCAGCAGCATAACTGTTAACTAATGCAGGTCCATCCATAAACCTCATGATTTAATGAGAATACTTAAGGAAAACAGGAACTAAAATGTTGTGAAGTAGGACTTAGTTTTAAGCCACTATATTGTCCTGTACTATATACAATATAAATATTTAACTGTTTAAAACCAATGGAAGAGAGAAAATAATAGAGGATCAGATACATACAGAAAGTGTATTCCCGTATATTTTATCTGTGATCGACTCTGGTGCAGGCTGCCCACTATTGTAATTGAACTGAATATCAAACATTATTAAGGGAAAAAGAAAGTAGTTAGCAATCAAATAAAAACTGTTCTAAGGATAAAGAAAGAATCAAATCTTTAGCAGCTTAGAATGAAAAATATTAGAAGATTGTTAGACAAAGCGGTGCAGTCAAAACAATATGTAGGTTAGTATAACTGTTTGGAAGCTTTTTTGCTCACTCAGTAGCTCACATTCTTCTCCGTCGAGCACGAATCCCATTGCCGGACATGATCAGGGACTCGGGACAGGGTTGGTGTTTGGTGTATCATTATATAGAACTCAGAAAAATCCATGATTTTGCAAAAAGATGTTCTAGTTAAAGAGTTATGTACGTGAAAAGGCATCTCTTAGGATCAAAGTACATGATCCTATTGTGAAAGTGGCTCTCGAGGACTACCAAAGCTCTGGTAAATTATCTTTTTAAAATTTAAAAAGAATAAAGAAAGTGAAGTGCCCTGCTGAGAAAGAAATCACCTTAATTCCCCAATCATATTCCGGTCCACCTGGATTGTGGCTTGCACTCATTATAAAACCACCATTGGCCTGTCAATAAATGTTATTAAAAGAGCAATCTAATGTACAATCAAATAGGCATACACACATACCTTTCTCTTTCGAATTACTGCAGAAACAGCTGGAGTTGACATAAGGCCATCCCTGAAATTGTAGCATACTGTGTTTTAGACTTTTACCTATTGAAATTCTAAGCTAAGCTCGGATACCTGAATACCAGTTGGAAACTGAAAACACGTGTACCCAATGGAAAATTGGAAATGTATACACGTGTCCCAATGGAAATAAGAGGCAAACTTTACCATCATAAGAAAACTATCATATTACACTGATGTATAAAATAAAGAGATAGGATAGAAGAATTAACAGAAATTGACAACATTATACATAAAAATACTATCATCATAACAAAAAACATACTATCATCCTATCTCTTTCTCTAGACTCTTCCCACTCTACGACCGTTAAATGCATGACTAAAAGAGGTAGGTCTTACTGACAGCAAACTGGCCGTCAAGTTTTATGCACTTCATGAGGTTCCAGCCGATACCCATATGGCTGTAGAGCTTTTAGATTTGAAATCTTGGTATTAGTATCGATATCCACCATAGGGTTTTAGTATTGGAATTGGCAATATTGGCCATTTATCACATGTATCGTCTCGGTAGTATCAACAACATAGGTATCTTCTCGGTCGTAATGGGTCATATCTGTGATATTGGTAACGGTATCGGTCATAACCATATATGATGGAGCAGTAACTAGGATGAAAACAATTAGAAGGGGAGATAGAATTGTTTTTCTCACTATAAATTAACATCAAAGACCAACATTTAGTCCTCCTCTTTTTACTAGTCACAGCTGGACTTTCTAGACATATTGAAGATGAAATCCCAGTGTGAATGTTGTTATCTAATGATTCAGTATTAATTGATGAGAATAGAGAATGAACATGCTCCAAACTTGAAAATGTAGAGAAACTTTAGAATCTAAAGATTTAGAATTAGTAGAACAAAAATAAAAAATTGAGATACAACTCTAGCAAAATGGTAAGAATAGATGAGTGTATAGCACAAATTAATAGTTAAGAACTACCTCGGAGTGCACATTGTTATTACTTAGGATCAATCATTCATCAAAACAGTAGTAGAATTGAGAAAGAAGCGATTTAAAGAATCAAAGTTGGACAGTTGAAGTGGAGAAGTGCTTTAGGGTTTTATGTGATCATAGGATACCCATGAAATTACAGAAAAAATTATATAGAACCATATAAGAATTGCATGCTCTATGGCTAAGAATGTTGGGCGGTTAGAAAACATGTCCAAAACATAAAGTTTCGTAGAAACGAGAATATTGAGATGATAAGTAACAATACGCTAAGAGAAAGGATAAGAAATGAGTGTATCCAAAAGAAGTTAAAGGTTGCTCCTATTGGCGACAAAATGAGAGAGAATCAATTGAGATGGTTGAAATGTGCAACATAAGCTAACAAGTATGCTAATTAAAAAAAAAATGACATGATCATATTTAATGGAGGAATGGAGGGAGGCCGTAATGAACTTGGATGGAGACAATTAAAAGATATTATAATACTTCATGTAATTGAGGAGATGACCTTTAACAAAACTGAATGGAAGAAAATGATTCTTGTAACCGACCCAGAAAATTCGGGATTAGGGCTTTGTTGTTGTTACCTGACAAAGGGGTTGCACATTTTAGTTAGCTACCCCCACACAAGAACCTCTTAAAAATAGCGCAAGAACAACATGAACAACAGTAAATGAAAATTTAACTCCCATGGGAGACCATAAATAGTCGTTCCTTCCCCTTCACCCAAGAAACAACAAGCTCCCCCCTTTCTCCCCAGCAACACCCACGCCCACATTTTGTCTCTATCATTATCTCTCGTCACTCATCTCCCCTCCATAATATTCTCTCTCCCTCTTTTGTTTGCCCATTCTCACCCGCTCATTCTCTTTTTCTCAATACAACCAAACGACAAGCTCTCTCAGCCTCTCCCTCACTTCCATTCTCTTCCTCCCTTGCGCGCGCGCGCACACAGTTTGCCACTCGTCACTTTCTCTTATTCTCGCCTCTCTCTCTCTCTCTCACCATTTCACTTCTCTCCCTCACTCTTATTCACTTTTCCACTTACCCACTCGTTCTCGCCTCTTCTCTCCTCATTCTTTCCCACTCTCTCTCGCTCTTTCTCACTCTTGCACAACAGCTCTCTTTCTAGGAAAGAAGAAACAAACTCCGCAAGGATGCTCTGCCAAAGTTATTTTTTGATTTATGATTCCATCCAAGCAATAGCTACCTTAAACTCCACTAAAAATAATTCTAGCAAGTGTTTCTTGGCATCCTCGTCTAGAATCGCCCACACTAAATCTTTAGCCCAGTCAAGAGAGATCTCAAGAAAATCCTAAATGTTTTGCTAACCAAGTAATGTCGTACATGGACCAACATTTAGCTAATCCATCTCAGTTCAACTATTATCCAAACCAACCAATATCAACCAATTACTCTAGACTCTTATTCTCTTATTTTCGTGACAAAGAAAATTTTGATTAAGGCAAAACTAATTTCTAAATAAATAGCAGTTAGAATAACTTCTTAAAAATCCACGTACAGCAGGCTACTGGGAAGCTATTTGTCTTTTCAATGACATCCACACTAACTTTTAGGTAGAAACTTTAGTACAAGGGGAAGTGATGTAAAACGGGAAGATCGCAATCACCGTCCAACTAAAAAATAAATAAATAAAGAAATAGGGTTTAAAAGAAGAAATAGAAAAGAGATTAGGGTTTAGAGAAAAGAACCGGATAAATATTGGGTGCAACTACTTGCCCAGGCTTCGCACCCCTTGCGTCACGGGCTTCAAAACTCAATACTCAAGAGCACCCTCAAGAGAATTTAACTGAAAAGTTTTTAATTATTCATTGTCCATCTTATTCATTGAGTTGAGCCTCTTTATATAGGCTTTTACAAAGTGAACTTCCCATCACAACCGATATGGGATTAAATTTCAATAAAAGAAACAACTAAACTCAAAGAAAATAAACTAAGACATGGAGTATCTAAGAACTAATAATGTCCTCATAAATTCCCCCGAGGTGGGAGAAACTCGATCTTGTCGAGTGAGGGCTCCTCTCACGTAGCATCTCAATCGGGCCAAAGTAATGGCCGTGACAGCAATACTGATGCGTTATGGCTTACCTAGGGTGATGGAGGTGAAAATGTAGAAGAAAATATTGAAGGAGATTGGAACCAGAAGCTCTGTTACCAAATTGATATAAAACGCGAGAATCGCTATAACCTTCAAACTAAAAAATTAAGAAATTGAGTTTTAAAAGAAGAAATAGAAAAGAGATTAGGGTTTAGAGAAAAGAATCGAATAAATGTTAGACTTTGCACCCTTACACCACGAGCTTCACACCCCCATACTCAAGAGCACCCTCAAGAGAATTTAACTTGAAAGTTTTTAATTATTCATTGTCCATCTTATTAATTGAGTTGAGCTTCTTTATATAGGATTTTACAAAGTGAACTTCCTCATCACAACTATAGCTCAAAGTCGCAGTCTCGGCCATCGACTCGGAGGGCACCATTTCACATCGGTCTCGGCGTCGCGAAACGGACTCGGGCGAAACGCACAAAACGCGTTATAAAAAGCTCAAAAATTCTGAAAAAATCACGACAAATCTTTAAAAATAGTAGAAATCAAAATTGATGTCTAACATGTCCAAAACATATCACATAACACACTCAACATAAAGAGAATGCATAAATACATGTGTTGCGGTATTAAAATATCAAAATAAATGCATATATAGAAAATTTCAAAAAATACATTCATAAATACCTGCATAATATAGTCATTTCCATATTGAATTGCGATGAGGCACAAAATTATCATCATAATCATCCCTGCGATAAGTAAAAAAAAACATATCCATAAGGATAATAGGATGAATGCTGCTGTGTTCAGTAGGCAGAGATGATTGGGTAGAGGCTGTATTATCAGAGTAATATGGCAGTGGTGATTGTGTAATATCAGCACTAGGATGATAATACCCAAAATCTCGATATTCAGCGCTGGTAAATGTTTGACTAATATTTGCAAATCTCTCAAGTTGTGACAACTGACCATAGCCATATCCAATACCATAATGGTTGCCTGATGTCAACTCCAAATCCTGAATATTACCTTTAAGATTATGCCACGAGTAATTCTCATGTCCACTTGAATGATCATCAGAAGCAAAATCAACCATGCAATCCAAATACCTCCGCTGATCTGAAATCTTGTGGGGCCTTTGACATTCGGACCTGCCTCCGCAATTGTATTAATCATTGCTTGATAGTAAGGACCACTATTAGCTGCATTGAATGATATTGCATTATAGAGGAAGAACTTCGAAATGGCTCTTCTAACTTTTTTAACATTCTCCGATGAGAACATGCTTTTGATTGATTTCTGCTTCGGTGGGAACATGTAAGGATCAATACCACGGACAGGAATTTCAACTTCTCTAGTG
Source organism: Agave tequilana (assembly GCA_038442645.1). Lineage (NCBI taxonomy): Eukaryota > Viridiplantae > Streptophyta > Magnoliopsida > Asparagales > Asparagaceae > Agave > Agave tequilana. Next base: position 22,774 of record JAVJIF010021537.1, read on the forward strand.
GTAAAACTCCTCTGTAATTCATACTTGATCCCTGATCTTGAAGGCTGTGAACTATTGTCACCAACATTTTATGTATAAACTTGTGTCTCTCTCCATGTCAATTCATGATTTTCTCTCATAGTTTGCTTTAATTGTCTTCTTTCAATTTCTTCCAACTTACTTCTTCAATTTCATCTTCAGATTCAGCATCCCCAATTTCATGAAAAGCTTCCTCAGTTAAAAATTTCATGAGATGCACTTTCTTGGCTTTTATAAATGCTCTTTCTTTGTTACCTTCGGAAAGATATTTTCTCAATAGTTAGACATTTCTTTGGAGACTTTCAAGCAAGCTTCCACCTGGCCGGATACATGTACTAAGAGCTGTTTCATTCTAGCTATACCGCCATGCATTATCTTTCCATAATAGTTGCACTTCACCAATTTTCTATCTCCACCAACAAATGTAGCATGTTCCTATCCAATGCCACGTTGCTTCAGCGGCATTCTGAAATTTAGAAAAAATCAAAATGTCCAAAATATATCACATAACACACTAAACATACCAAAATATATTCATAATATAGTCCATTTCACCAAATACATGTTTAAATATACAACAGGTTGATCATTTTCACACGGAATTGCGATGAGGCACAAAATCATCATTGTGATCATCTCTGTGATAAGTAAAGAAACTGATACTAGTACTCGCAGATCTATCAAGTTGTGATCTGTGGCCATGGTCATATGTTAAACCCACACCTTGCGTATGACCTTCAAGACTATAATTTGAATCTCATGAAATAGCACCAACTCGTTGACTTTCCCCAACACTATAAGTTCCTCTATCAGCATCGTTGTTGCCCTCATTATTGTCATCACCAGTACTACTACCATCACTTTTGTTGTCGTCATGATCATTATCAACATCTTCACCATCATCAATACTAGAACGAGATAAAACCCTCACATCTTCACCATCATCATCCCCATCACTTACATCTGTACATACCTCACTGAAGAACTTTGAAATGAATTTTCTAACCTTTTTTTAACACTTTCGATGCGAACATGCTTTCATTTTCTGTTTTGATGGGAATATGTAAGGAATTACTAAATTAAGAAATTAACTAAATAACTAAATGAATAGGTGCAACTAAATCAAATGAACTCAATTTAATTAACTGAATTAAATTAAATTTTAGTTAAATTTACACTAAATGAATGGTGTAACTAAACTAAATTTAGCTACATTAAATGAACTAAATTAAATTAACAAAAATTACTTAAAACACATTAAGTTAAATTTAATTCAATAAATTAACTTAATTTAATTAAGTTAATTAAATTAAATTTTAGTTAAATTTACACTAAATAAATAGTTGTAACTAAATTAAATTTAACGACATTAAATAAACTAAATTAAATTAACTAAAATTAAATTAAATTAGTTATACTAAACTAAAATAAATTGAACTAATATTAAATAGTTAAATTAAATTAAACTAATTTACAGAAAGATAGCGAGAGACCAAGAGACATCTAAAGAGGAGGGAGAGAGATCAAAAGAGAAAAAGGGAGAGGCGGGAGGGAAAGATTCAGAGAGAGGGATGGACAGAGGGAGAGAGACAGGAGAGGGAGAGGGAGAGGGAGGGGGAGATTCAGATTCAGGGAGAGGGAGGGATTCAGGGAGAGAGACGGTAGAGGGAGAGGGGGGAGAGATCCAGAGAGAGGGAGGGGCAAAAGGAGAGATAGAGAGGGAAAGAGATCCAGAGAGAGGGAGGGACAGAGGGAGAGAGACCCAGCGGAGGGAGGGGCAGAGGGAGAGAGATGGGAGAGGAAGAGAGAGGGAGCACCTAGGAGCCAGAGAAGGAGGCGACGAGAGAAGGGGAAGACGCCGGAGATGCAGGTGATGCCGGAGAAGGCGGTGGTGCTCCGGCGGAGATGCAGATAATGTTTTTCTTTTGCTTGTTGTTTTGTTGCCTCCATCTCTCCATCCACTCATTTTTAAAGGCGAGCAAAGGTAAAAAATCACGAGAGCCAAATTGCTCATTCACAGGACGCCAACTGGTCCTTCACGGGCGCGACTCGGCCAAAACTCCGAGTTGACTCGGCCAAATCGGCCGGGTCAACCCGATTCAGGGTTGACTTGGCCGAGTTAACTAGAAATCGGGTTAACCAGGCCGATTTGGCTGAGTCAACTCGGAATTTTGGCTGAATCGCGCTATTATGGCCATATTCCCTAACTCGCGGACGATCTCGTCTTGGTCGCTCACGTTCCGATTCTGACTCGGTCTCGATTCTGACTCGAAACGGGCGATACTTTAATCCCTGATCACAATCGATGTGGAACTAAATTTCAATAAAAGAAATAACTAAACTCAAATAAAATAAACTAAGGCATAGAGTCATCTAAGAACTGGTGATGTCCTCGTCAAAAAGCTAAGAGCCACAAGATTGCTTATAAGGGTTTGATAACTTTGGGATGCTATTAAAGCATTTATCTCTTTGGGTTTTTAGTCAATCAATAACTATTCACCTGAATTAGCTAAGACAATTCATAATATGCTAGTTACACTATGAATGGTGAGCAATAAATTCATGCATATTACTCCACCAAATGTGATTCACCCACTTGTCATCTAATGTTATTGAGAACTACAAAATCATCTTTTATGCTTTTGCAGCGCTGCCAAAACCAAGGAGACATTAGTGGGGTTATAACCCATTTCAATGCCCACTTTACGTTCGCTTGAAGTATTAACCCCCTAGTGAGTTAGCTCCGCTTTGAGCGTTAGCCTTGCGACAGGCTAGTTGCACTTTGAGCTTCAGCCTCGCGGCAGGCTAGGCTCCAGGTTAAACTTTAGTGGGGTTAAATGCCCACTTTATGTTTGAGGTTATAACCCATTATGTCCCAATTAAATGGAGACATTTAAGAGAATGTGACCCCTCTAACGACCCAGAACGGCTATCATAGCTTCGCAGGAATCTGTCTAGGCTCCCGCAGAGCCTATTTTAGCCTCGCGCCTAAGGCTCAAAAGGTTGTTTAATCAGCATTTGCTGATTTTTAGGGGGACGGTTACCCCCATGAGACCTATAAATAGCCCATTAGCAGGCTAGGCCAAGGGAGGCTCGCAAGAGAAAAGGCAAGAAATAGGCATTACGAAAAGATGCGCTCTCTAGCTTCCAATAATTCAGTCTATCATCCATCAAGGATAATCTCCAGGGTTCTAACACCTCAATCTTCCAATCTCAAGGAATCTTCAGAACCAGGCGAGAAGGAATTCCTAGCAGAAGACTCAACGACCCATCGCTCGCATCGTCAACGGGACAAAGTGGTCGCGCGCTGACCAGACTCCTACCGGCACACTTTCCCAGAAACTATATAAGAGAATTCTTGTAATTTTCTTATTTTTACTTATAACTTCTCTTCGCATTTAAATTTAAGTTTTCCCCTCCGATCTGATGGAAAACAAGATGACGACCCGCTGGGGAAGCCTTTCTCCACCAACGAGAAAGTAGTATCGCAATGTGACAATCAGACCCTCAGGTCTACTGCTGATATGTTGGTCATCCAATTTGATCAAGAGAAGTTTGAACTTCTCTCCATGGGCAATACTAGCCCTCTATGTGTGCGCAAGTACATGAAGATTTCCATAACTAAAGCTCTTTTGGCTAATTCTTAAAAGCAACTCTATATTGAGACTACTAAGGCTCTCTTTGAGCCTATTGCAGCCTCTAGCGAGGCTAAACAAGCACCGCACGAGCTTACTGCAGTCTCCAACAAGGCTAAAACGGCTATGCACGAGCTCATCAAAGCCTCATATGAGGCTAAAAGAGCTCAGCTTTTTTAGCTTCTAGCGAAACTGCTCCAGCAACCCCTGGCCGCGAGGTTACGCTACCTGGAGTAGCTCTCATAAGAGTTAAAGCAAAAGCCCACTTTTCCAGTGAGGCTAATGCCAAAGAGCCCTTCAGCGGCACTTCTGCTAAAGAAGCTATGGCTGTGCAAGCGCTCAACGAAGCTAAACTAGCTTTGCTCAAAGCTAAAGCTAAAGCGCCAGAGAGCGGCGCCAAATTAGCTTCCAATAGCGAAGCTAACGCATAACGTGTGTTTAGCAGAACTAACAGAGCACTGCTTAGCAATGCTAAGAAAGCTTCGCTTGGTGAGGCTAAAGCGGTATGGCGAAGCTAAATTAAAGCGGTATGGCGAAGCTAATTTAGCTTCGCCAATGGCTAAAAAACAACCTTTAAAAAGGCTAAGTCAAAGGCTTTCCAACCCAAGAGGGTTACTCTCCAGTCTTCCCGAGTCTCTCGAGTCTCTGTGTTGGACCGGTTGGGCCTAGTGAACATAGACTTGAGGAACTATTTGAGAAATAAGTGGAAGCTTCGTTCTGAAAAACTAGTTCACATTTTCTCGTCTCATGTAGACAAGTGGGATGTCAACTAGTGACAGTGCATGTTGTCAATTGTTGTTTAGGGTCAATCCCCACAACTTCTCTTCAACAATCGATCTATGACCGATTATCCGCTCAATCTTCCAAGAGACTCAAGTCTCAAAAGAAGAAAGTTGCCAGACCTTCCAACAGCCTCTGTCAACATGATCGGTAGAGGGAATGACCCTCAAAGGTCTAGACGACAGAGACAGGGCGTTAATCCTCCTTCATACAGTTCTCCAAATACTATAGCCCCGGCTTAGATCAAATTTCATCGAACAAGATGGTGTCTTCCGAGGCACTCGCTCTAGGGTAGCCATACCCTTTAATTATGAGCAGCCCTCTTCATCGAGGGGGTGCTATATCACCTAGACCATTAAGACACTTGCTCCAATGGTCGGATGATGAAGGGAAAGTTAGTGGCTAAGCTTCTTCCAGCACCATCAGCTCTATTCAAACAGGGTTCGTATCGGCCAATATAGCTGATAACAATAACGATGACGATCATTGTCGAGGCTCAAAAGCAGGCTTCTAGAACTCAGCAAGAAACTTTAGACAACATCCAATGTAGGTTGTCTAAGATCCTGACAAATCGGAACAATGAAGAAACCTCCGGCAACCACGACGAGAGGAAGAAAATCTCAACAAAAAAAACTCTGGAGAACAAGCATTCGAAGGAGTCTTCCATAATTGATGTCGAAGTCATAAAGGCATCCAAGCTAAGATAGCATCCCTAGCTCATTGCATCTGTACGATGGCAAGAGCTCGCAAAACCAGCACATTTATTACTTCCAGTCTCAAACCGGCAATGTGATAGATAATGATGCTATCATGACCAGATTATTCATCGACACCCTCAAGAGGGTAGCTTTTGTTTAGGAGTCTTCTTAATGGCTCCATTAATTCTTGGGTTGACCTGGAAACCCGACTCCTATCACGATTCTATGAGGATGATACCGAGGTGACCATGAACAAACTCCTCTCAACGGTCCAGAACAGAGGAGAATCTGTAAAAGATTACATAGAAAGATTCCGCAACTTTTCTCTTTTATGCACTGCAGGCATGCCTTTGCCGATGTTACTTCAAACATGTAGACACAACTTCCTCGACAAAGTGAAAGTTCGCATGGGAGCCGTTAACACCCACACGGAGAAAGAGCTTGATGAACAGGCTGAAATAGCTGAGAAATCATCTAAGAAATTTGAACCTGTGCTCTCAAGAACAGATGAAGAATCAACAAGGGACGTTATACAACTCAGTCTTCCCAAGCCAAAGGAAAAGAAACAATGGCTGTAGAACTGTCCCGAGAAGCTCCACCGAAGCCAAAAAAAAGTAACTCCAATAATAATCCAGAGTCTAATTTACCTCAGAAAGAGTACTCCTTCAAGGATGAGCAAGTGGAAGACAATCTTCCACTTGCTTAACAAGGGTAACAAGCTGAAGTTACCAGAGGTTTGACGCCCCGATGAAGTTGAACGTAGAAACGATCCCAACTACTGCCTCTTCCATAAGATAGTTTACCATCCTACTAACAAGTGCTTTGTCTTTGAGGACAACAAGATCCAAGCGTTGTCGAAGCAGGTGTTCTGACTTTAAAGTCAGAATAGAAGAAGGTTATCGCTAATATGATGACCCTCAATTTTGAGAATTTCCCAAAGGTGATTGTTTCAAGATGGACTAACACCCACCCAGAAAGGGAAAATGAAAGTCACCAACCCACTGGCTGAAAAGTAAGAAGCCAAGGGCCTCATTCCGTTGACAACTAAATCTGGAGAAATCATGTGAGTGCACTCAGATATTGCCAATGGCAAACAATGAGAGTCAACCCAACCCAAGCCCAAGGGTAAATCCTGTAATGTCATATCCCTTTCACAGCAAAACGCCAATGCAACATTAGCTTCTTTCAGTAGCTCTGAAGAAGAGATGTTCGCCTTAGCGGCGCAGCCCGCCACTTAGCACCTGTTGGCACGAGGTCTGAAAGACAGTATTTGAAACAGTACGATTAGACTCTCGACGAGACACAACAACGACGTTGGGAACCGCTGCACCTGTCCAGACTCCAGCACCTGCGCCGCCATTGGACAAGGAGAAGCAAAAGGAGGTGCGATTTGATAGAGCCTTGAAGAACCCTTCTCAAGGACTCAACACCCCTTCCGCTTTGACATATTGTCACAACTGGCCAATACTCCAGCTCGTATCACTCTACACGAGCTACTCCGTCTCTCCAAAAAAATAAGAGAGGCACTTAGGGATGCGCTTGCTGATTCAGAATATTTCTGACACAAGTGCACTCAATCCCTACTGACAACAATGGAACTCCATGTCCCCATTGTCATAAACTCCTCACAATACAAAAAATGAAAGCTTGTGATCACTTCTCTTGATTACAAAAACAACTCTCACAATAAAGATCCCTAAAGGATTGATATAGTAATGGAAAGCTTAAGTTTGCATGAGAAAAACAAGATAAAGTTGTGAAAAACTCAAGAAATCTCTTTTAAAAACTCTTAAAAACTCCCCTTTTGATATGGAAGTTTTAACCCAAAACAAGTGAAGAAAAACCCTAAGAGAGATAGGAAAAACTGGCCCTAAAACTTCTCCAAAATCTTGTCTCAAACTACCCAAAACAGCCCCTTTTTATAGAGTTCATAAATATAGCCGTTTGGGCTCAAAGTACGGGCCAGATCACCTGTCGGTCGACTGGGCGGTCGGCAAATGGTCATATTTATGACCGTTGGGGTTATCAGTCGACCGCCTGATCGACCGCACCCAGGTCTTAACCTGTCAGTTGACCGTTCGAGGCAAGATCCAGAGAGCAAAGCTCTCTGACCAGTCGACCGCCCGGTCGACCAGGGCCAGATCCAGAGAGTGAACTCTATGGATCGATCGACCGCCCGATCGATCGGCCCTCAAGCCAAGGCTTGTGCACATTTATGTGCATATCGGTCAACCGCCCGGTCGACCAACTTCTGGCTCGATCGACTGGTCGGTCGACTGCCAGAAGGCCAGGTCAGGTATAATAGGGGATTCAAACTTAGTCTTATAAACTTCTATAAAATTTCATAAAATCAGATAAAATCTACAAAAATAAGTTCATTGAAATACTTTGAAGTAAAAAATATGTGTGATCAAAAATCAACACATATTACAAACTTTTTAACCATTTTTGTGATATAGAAATTTAGCCTTAAACAAAATCTGTATTTTTCAAAAACAATCTTCAATTTGAAAAATAATTTTTCCAAAACTTCTTCAAATACAAAAATAAGATATTTTAAACACTTTTGAAACTTAATGTGTATGGATATGATCCAATACACATGTAAGTTGAAATATCTATGCTTTTGACAATAAGTTCTAAAATAAGTTTTGATAAATACAAATCTTAAACACATGATATAAAAACATCAAATAAGTTTTTCTAAATATTTGAACCAACAATGTGTATGGATGAAATCCAAAACACATATAAACTTATTTTGATGAAATCTAATCATAAAACATAAGGATGTATGACTTGAAGCTCAAAATCAAAACGGTATTTTCTAAAACTAAAACTATTTTATGAAAACACATATAAATTTTTTTGTGTGTATATGAGCTTGAGCAATCCACAACTAATCTATCCTTTACATTTTATCTAAAACTAAAATCTTAATACTTACAAACATGACACAAGTCTTCTTGAAAATTCTCTCTTGAAAATCTTCTTCTCCATTTCAACTTGGTCCAATCTTTGATTCAACGAGCAAGACTCCTCTTGAGTACTTGATGTGATCTTGAAGCACGAGCTCTTGAATCAACAAGTAATAGCTTCAAAACTTGACTTCGAATCTTTCGTTGAAGCTAAATACCAACTAAGATCTTGATCAAATATCTGAAACTATATAAACACAATATCATAAAAACTATAACTACATGAGTTAATCCACATCAAAACTAGAGTGAAGGGCCTTTGGGCCAACAATCTCCCCTTTTTTGATGATGACAAACTATGGAGTTATATATGCATGGATTAAAGATAAGCTTCATGGAAGCCTCCTTAACTCATGCATAGCAAAAAAATATAAGGATATTCAATGAAGGCTCATAAACTCAACAAAACATGTATGCATAAATACCAATATTAAGCATGCATATATAAACTCACTAAATTCTTCTCCCTCTTTTTGTCAATTCATCAACAAAGGGGTGAAGACAAACAAACAATAAAAATGTATATACGATATACATTCATGAAGAGGAGTTACATTAAGTTAGCTTCCACTGCATACATGGAGAAGGGATGACTAGACCCTAACCCATATAAATCATAATATACAATATATATACGGAGATGTTAAGCTCCCCCTACACACGTGTACTACATAATAAAGAGAGGTCAAGCACTTCAATATGAAAAATACACTCAACATGAATCTATATATAGAAGAGATGTTAAGCTCCCCTTACATATAGGCAATATATATCAACAAATTTTGAAACTACTTTTAAAACATATTTTTGAAATTTTATGAAGTCAACAAAATGAATTATGATACCAATGAAATCAAATAGTAGTTAACAAAAAAAATGTTGGTACCACTTGAAAAAAAATTTAAGATACCAATAGAAGATTTTGATACCAATTAAAGGTGAAACATGAAATATATTTTGATACCAAATAAATACCAATTGAAATCAATGCATAAGCTTGTAATGATACCAATTAACATTTAGAATAAAATCAAGCTTAGCATAAGCATAATTTGTGCTTTAAAAATGTAAAGATATTGTAAAACAAGCACAATCAAATCATATATATGTATTGATGAAAATGGAAATACCAATTGAAATTTGAAGTATACAAATATAAGAAACACATATGAGTATATAAAAATAAAATTCAATAAAGATCATGTGTATAACTCATACCTACCACCCTATTCATGCACATGTTTAAAAGATATTCAACAAGGGCATACAAGATATGGTCACTCATCCAACTGCTCATTGGTTGGTAGGGTTTTTTAAAATAAGAGTTTGAAAATAATTTAACATATTTGAAAACTCTACCAATTTAAGAATCAAGAAACTAGTTTAAAATAATTTTTAAAAAATTAGTTAAAGATCCTTTGAAAGATGAAACCAAATCATATATCCCATGAAGTATTGCTAAGTACACAAAAATTGTCACTCAAGATCTATAAGGCTCAAAAATGTGCTCATAAAATAAAATCATGAGTAAACAAAAATAATGTGAGTTCACAAGAATCATGTGAATAGCATATTCATGAAATAATCAAAAAGGTTCAAAACAAACATGAAATTCTATTATAAAAAATATGATAATCATCAAAACTAAACAAGCATCAAGGTATATGTATGTTTTGTTGAAATTAAAGGTATACATACATATTCAAACATAGACTAGTCCACAAAAGTATATTGCATGAAGGCAAGTGGCTCAAGGATGTACATGTATATCTATTAGTTTTAGACAAAAATAACATATACATGAAGTTAAACAAATACAAACATAGGAAAAATAAGTGTAAATGAACGAATCATCAAAACTAAGTTATACATGAAAATGTAATGAATACAAATAAGCAATGAAGCATATAATAATCAAGTATAGCTCACTACTTGTACAAGTATAAACACAAGTTTTAATGAAAAATTACATTTAAACAAGTAATTACCACAAGTGTACAAAACAAAAATGATCATTAGGCTAAATGCACGTGTTTTAAAACTAGTATATACATAGTAGTTAAACAATAGTGAGAACACAAAATATGAATTCATATGAACATGGGTGTATCTCGAAGACTATCTATGTATATCATAAGTCTAATAACATTGCATTTAATATAATGAACATTGAAACCCAAGACATGCTAAAAACATTTATATGGAAGCATGTAAACAAAAATGGGAGTTAGAGATAGTTACCAAAACCAACAAACCAATCTCTAGGTCTCCAAAACATGGTGGTCCTCCCACCAAACATCCTTGATAGCGATGCATCAATTTGGTATCTCTATCTAGTTTATGCATCCACCACCAAGGCACCAACTCTCTCACATTTAGTGAGAGTTCACACCTACATTAAGCACAAGAGATGAGAATTTTGGTACCAATTTCTTTTTGGGTCTACGGGGGTTAGCATCATAAGGAACCCAAATATTTTTATTTGTAAAATTATATGATTTATCTTATCGAAACAAAACTTTGCTAAATGGTCTTTACGGCCGCAATGTGTACGTTTATATACTCTAGCATGCATATGAATGTGTGAATGTGAGAATGGTGTGCATATGTATGCCATAGGTTTTGTGCATGAACATGTAAAATTTGTTTCTTGCGAAATATGGATTCTAATTTAAAGTGATTAAATGCATATTGGCTCAAAGTGGAGTCCAAACAATCAATGTTCTTCTTCATAATGCAAATATCATTATTAATTTTGAAAGAAGAGACATGAGGATGAGAATCAACAATCTTTTTCTTTTTAGAAATGTTTTCTTTTCCTTTTAAAACAATTCTTCTTTTCAAAGAGTTATTTTCTTCCAAAATAATCTCTTTTTCTTTTTCCACCAAAATAATTTTATTTTGTAACGAATTGTTTCCTTCACAAATGTCATTTAATTTTGAAGACAAGAAAATATTCTCCTTTTTCAAAAATTTATTTTCTTTTGAAACACATTCAAATTTATTTTTTAAGGAATCATTTTCTTTTAACAAAGAAGTATTTTCCTTCTTCAACTTATCATTTTCAATTTTAATAAATCATATTTTCAAGAAGTTTTTGACAAAAAGATGCAAGCTCACCATAAGGCATGTCAATATCTTCTTCTAGCTCGGACTCAGAATTTACCTCAGGGGGCTCATCCCCTTGAACCATGTAGCACATGTTGAAAACATCACTTCCATCATCCGAGTCACTCCCCATATAGTATTGCTTTTGTTCACCAAGAGAGACAAGTGTGTTCCATACCACAAAAGTCGAATCAAAGTTAGAAACCCTCTATAAACATTCATCATTTAGGGTTGACTTTAAAGCATGGATGGCTTTTGTGTTAGCCTCAAGATGTTTGCCATTTAAATACAATAAGAATCTTTAATAGTAGTAAGATAAATATGAATACCTAGAGCTTTTAGGTATATGGACATCTTAACTTTCTAAGTTTGGATGTTAAGAATGTCAAACATAGGAGGTGTCATGAAATCCATGCGTGTGTACAAATATTATGATTAGCTAAAATAGGATATTTAATTCTAGGTTGTTGACCCAAATTAAGAGCACCAAGCTCTGATACCAATTGTAAGTCACCTAGAGGGGGTGAATAGGTGTACAACTAATCTAATGCAAACTAATGCGGAACTAAAAATTATTTATGCAAATGAAAACTATTAATCTAACACACAAAGTATAACACAAGAGTGTAGCTGAATTCTCGGTGAAAGGCTCTGGATTATCTCCTCAAGATTCCTCTAGATTAAGAGTTGAGGTGCCACTATGGCTCTCTTGGTTGAATACAAGTGTGAGCAAACAATCCCAAGCATATATATCAATTGAGCACAAGATATATCAAGCACATAAAGAGATAAACAATATAAGTTTGCAAGATATATAAACACAAGTGAGAGGGAGATGAGCAATCACAAATACGAGAGAATTGTTTCAAGGTTCGAGCATCCTTACTCTACGTCCCGCCTTTCCACTATAACGATCCCGCAAGATCACTCGGTGTCGCAACACCTACAACGAATTCACACTAGAACTCTTAGACCTGCAAGTCCCTCACTTGTTCCTGCAAGAACAACACTTGCAAGCATACTAGCTTGCCAAAGCCGCACCTCTTACAACTCTAACTGCAAGTTGGAACACTTGGTGATCACTTCACTTGATCACCACAAAACTCTCTTCACCGAGGCCACAATCTCTGCAACTCCTCACAATACAAGAATGAAATCTTGTGATCACTTCTTTTGATCACAAAAATAACTCTCACAACAAAGATCCCTAGAGGATTGATATAGTAATGGAAAGCTCAAGTTTGTGTGAGAAAAACAAGATAGAGTAATGGAAAGCTCAAGTTTGTGTGAGAAAAACAAGATAGAGTTGTGGAAAACTTAAGAAATTTCTTTTGAAAACACTCTTAAAAACTCTCCTTTTGATATGGAAGTTTTAACCCAAAAACAAGTGGAGAAAAATTCTAAGAGAGATAGGAAAAACTGGCTGTAAAACTTCTCCAAAATCTTGTTTCAAACAAGCCAAAATAGCCCCCTTTTATATAGTTCAGAAATATAGCCGTTTGGGCTCAAAGTACCGGCCAGATGAACTATCGGTCGACCGGCCGGTCAATCGGCCAACGGTCTTATGACCGTTGGGGTTGCCGGTCGACCGCCTGGTTGACCGCACCCAGGTCTTGACCTGTCGGTCGACCGCTCGGTCGACCGAGGCAAGATCCAGAGAGCAAAGTTCTCTGGCCGGTCGACCGGGGCCAAATCCAGATCCATCGACTGCCCGGTCAACCGGCCTTCAAGCCAAGGCCTGTGCACGTTTCTGTACACATCGGTCGACCACCCAGTCGACCGACTTCTGGCTCGGTCGACCGGTCGGTCGACCGCCAGAAGGCCAGGTCAGGTATAATAGAGGATTCAAATTTAGTCTTATATACTCCTATAAAATCTTATAAAATCTAAAAAAATAAGTTCATTGAAATACTTTGAAGTACAAATATGTGTGATAAAAAATCAACACATATTACAAACTCTTTGAACCATTTTTGTGATATAGAAATTTAGCCTTAAACAAAATCCGTATTTTTCAAAAACAATCTTCAATTTGAAAACGATTTTTTCAAAACTTCTTCAAATACAAAAATAAGATATTTTAAACACTTTTGAAGCTTAGTGTGTATGGATATGATCCAATACACATGTAAGTTGAAATATCTATGCTTTTGACAATAAGCTCTAAAATAAGTTTTGATAAATACAAAACTTAAACAAATGATATAAAAACATCAAATAAGTTTTTCTAAACATTTGAACCAACAATGTGTAGAGATGAAATCCAAAACACATATAAACCATATAAACTTGTTTTGATGAAATCTAATCATGAAACATAAAGATATATGATTTAAAGCTCAAAACCAAAACGGTATTTTCTAAAACTAAAACTATTTTATGAAAACATATAAATTTTATGTGTATGTGAGCTTGAGCAATCCACAACTAATTTATCCTTCATATTTTATCTAAAAACAAAATCTTAACACTTACAAATATGACATATGTCTTCTTAAAAATCTTCTCTTGAAAATCTCCTTCTCCATTTCGACTTAGTTCAAACCTTGATTCAACGAGCTAGACTCCTCTTGAGTATTTGATGTGATCTTGGATCACGAGCTCTTGAATCAACAAGTGATAGCTTCAAAACTTGACTTCGAATCTTTCGTTGAAGTTAAACACTGACTAAGATCTTGATCAAATATCTGAAACTATATAAACACAAGATCATTAGTACTATAACTATATAAGTTAATCATCATCAAAACTAGAGTGAATTGCCTTTAGGCCAACAACTATACCTCTGATTATCAAGTCAGATCCATCAAGCGAAATTCTATTCATTCCCCCAGGAAATCTTATTCTATCAAGACTTTCCAACTATGATGAATTAATCTCCAACATGGAATCGAACAGTCTATTGGGAATGATCACTCTCCTTTCAACACAGCACAGTAGTCCTCATCGATCAACAGCCGCTCAACAACAAAAAGAATATTATGAACAAAAGGCCTAACCAGCTCATCCAACTTATACAACAGCCGATCAATAATCTTCACCAAGAGATGTCTCTCTTGATCCTTTGAAGTTTGTTGTATAAGCAAAGGCATGATCTTATGGAACAACGAGCCAGCCCAAAACTCCTTTGCCTTATCAGTGAACTGCCAAAGCGTTGTCTTTCTCTGAGGAAGAGTCTTGTTCTCCATCTTGAGCAATGACTTCATCAAACTGTTGCCCACGATTCTCTTCAAGAATAGCATAAAGTGGTGTGTCTAACGGTGTAGGAGTAGCCTACAACTTCCTCGCTGAAATTCTAATCGGCACATAAGAAGACTGCTCAGTCCCAAAAGAACTCAAGGTTGCCACATTAACGATTACCTCTGACAACTTTTTCTTTCTTGTTGCATTGTTCTCCTCTTCCTAATGGAACTGTCACATTAATGATTACCTCTAACAACTCCAAAACTCTGCAGAGAACTCTAAATCTCTATAATCCCTTATGAGATTTCCTCTTATTCCTCTGCGAGGTCTTTAATTGTCACGTTAATGATTACCTCTGACAACTCCCTTAGGATACCACAGGGAACGATGATTTTCCTCGAACGCAGCAGTAGACAGAATACACTCCTGAGAGTACGTTGATCCCCGGTAAGGATAAACGCATCTCGCTCTGTTGTGCTCCCGTAACTAAAAAGCGAGGATTGCTCTTGAAACTGAAAATGGACATGCCCGTCCATTCCCCGCACTGACCCAAAAAGGTTGTTTAGTCAGTCAAATAGTGCACTGCAAAACAAGAAGCAAATGTGTTAGTAATGTTAAAATTAAACGTGAAAAGTTAAAGGCATATCCTTTTCAAACAAAAGTTTCTAGGCTTTTAAAAGGCCCAGCTTCGCATAGGAGGCTAAAGCCTAGCTTCGTTTGGAAATCTAAGGCATAGCCTCGCTTAGGCTGCTAAGGCCTAGCCTCACTCAGAAAGCTAAGACCTAGCCTCACCAAGGCTGCTAAGACCAAGCTTCGCTCAGCGAGCTAAGGCCTAACTTCGCTGAGGGAGCCAGATTCCCTAGCTTCGCTGAGGGAGCAAACTCCCCATCTTCGACGAGGGAGCAGAATCCCTAGCTTACCTAAAATGGCGGCTAATACCTAGCCTCGCTAAGGCCTAGGCTCGCGCAGGGATCGAAACTCCCTAGGCTCGCGCAGGGAGCCAAACTCCCTAGGCTCGCCTGAGAGGGCGAGCCTCTTCAGTTCGCCCGAGGGAGTCGACCTCCCTAAGTATGATCTAGAGAGACAGACTCCTTGAGTTCGCCTGAACGTGACGAACTACCAAAAGCTCACCAAAGAGGAGGGCGAACCCCCTTAACTCGCTAGAAGCGGCGGAGGGGAAAATCCCTAAGAGAAAGAAAAATCCCTACCAGGGATGGGCCGCTCCTCGGCCGGCGTAGCCACATTAGCAACAGCACACACTGCTTTAGAAAAAGCCATGGCTTGTTTGCCGGCGCGTTGTGGCGCTATTGATCAAATCTTGTGATGGGTAAAAACCCTAGTTCTATGTTTGAAATAAGTAGAGAGGGAAGAGAACCTTAAGTTTGAAAAAATTTGAAAAAGTTAACAGAGAAATATTTCTCTAAAAGACTATAACAGTCCTATTTATAGGCCTCTAGGCCTAGCCTCACCTTAGAGGCAGGTTGTCACTTCGATTTCGAAGCGACAACCTGGAGAATTAACTCCATTTAGTTATAGCTTCGCCTTACAGGCAAAGCAAGCATTGGGTGTTGACAATGAAGTTAATACAAACAACAACAACTAAGCCATTAGTCTCAAGTATTTGGGGTAGGCTACATGAACCAAAAGAGAATTACGCCAGATCGGGCACGTGGATCAGCTTTCTCCACTCATTCCTATCGAGCAATATGACAACGAAGTTAATAACTTCGCTAAATATTTAGCCTCACCGCGTAGGCAAACCTAGCCCGATGGGCTCTAACAGCGAAGCTAGATAGTTCCGCTATCTCAATAGCCCCAATAGTGAAGCTAGTGACTCAGCTAGCTTCGCCAAGGCATAGCCTCGCCACGCAGGCAAAGCTAACTCACATTTTTTTGACTTTTCCACAATCAAATCCATATTGTTCACGCTATACTTACTTCAAACAAGTTCAAACACCAGAAGTAATTCAAAATATTTCGAAATTCAAACCAGTATATTACGGATTTACGAAAACATTGAAAGCAATTTTGTTGACACTTCCAAAAAGTAAACTCTCAGATAGCTCTTCAATTGGTCCGTGCGACATCTAACTTGTCGACACTTCCAAAAGACAGGTCGCAGACAGTTGAACAGACAGTTCAGACTCAGCCAAACTGGCTAACTTAAGCCAAACTAGCTAGCTTCGCATATAAACTTGGAGCAGTAGCTTCATAGTGGGCTAGCTCCGCTTGGAGCATTAGCCCAGCAGTGAGCTAGCTCCGCTTGAAGCGTTAGCCTCGTAGTAAGCTAGCTTCGTTAGAGCTTCAGCCTCGCGACAAGCTAAGCTCCAGGTCATTTTAACCGTTTCAATCCCCTGAGCGGGAATAGTGGGCTAACCCCCTGCTACTTTAGTGGGGTTAAATGCTCACTTTAAGTGGGCGGTTATAACCCACTATGTCCCCAATAAATTAAGACATTTAAGAGATTCTGACCCCTCTAACAAGCTAGAATGGCTATCACAACTTTGTAGGAAGCTGTCTAGGCTCGCGCAGAGCCTGTTTTAGCCTCGCGTCTGAGGCTCAAAAGGCTTTTAATCAGCTTTTGCTGATTTTTTGGGGGTTCCCCTATGAGGCCTATAAATAGCCTAATTAGCAGGCTAGGCCAAGAGAGGCACGCAGAAGGTAAGCCAAGAAATAGGCATTAAGAAGAGAATCACTCTCTAGCTTTCAAGAATTCAGAGAATACTTTCTCTCATCCATCAAAGATAATCTCAGAGTTCTAACACCCTAATCTTCCAATCTCAAGGAATCTTCGGAACCAGGCGAGAAGAAATTCCCGGCAGAAGACTCGACGACTCATCGCTCGCATCGTCAACGGGACAAAGTGGTCGCGCGCTGACCAAATTTCTACCGGCACACTTTCCCTAGAAACTTTAGAAGAGAATTCTTGAGCGTCAACGGGACAAAGTGGTCGCGCGCTGATCAGATTCCTACCGGCACACTTTCCCAGAAACTCTAGAAGAGAATTCTTGTAATTTTCTTATTTTTACTTGTAATTTCTCTTCGAATTTAAATTTAAGTTTTCCCCTTCAATCCGATGGAAAACAGATGTACAATTGATTCTACATGAAATTTTCAGATTCATTCCCAAGCACTCGTAAGCCTCACAAGATTCAGTGAAGCGAGTGAGAGAACGAACTTTGTTATGACAAATCCAGGTTGAGTCCTCTGGACCACTTGAGACATCTAACTAGTAAAGTCATAATATGGATTCTGACCTATTTGGGACTATTCGAATCACATATGAACCTTAAATGATTCTCCCCCTTCATGTGTGATGGGTCAAAAGGAATTATATGGGCCAACAATTGCTCACACAGGGCCAACTACATGGAGTGGGCATCACCTTATAGCTATTACATGAACATTAGTAGGTACGCTATTCGCGTTGTCGGGTCTCAACAACGAATTCCAACTCTCTTATGTTACAACATTGAATTCCAACTCTCCCTTCTACTGTAACTTGGGCTATGATGTCAATTTGTTACGACAACGTCGGGTCTCAACATCGGATTCCAACTCTCTGCGCACTTGGGCTCTAATATCAATTTGTTATGAGTAATCTAGGCTTATTGGTGAATCAAATTAGTGAAGTAATAATATGGGTTAAGATATATTGCATAGGTAGAGGTGCAAAGGTAGAGGTGCAATTTCATATTTATGTATCCCACTTTGCAACTTTCCTATATGGGACTATTTTAATCACTCAAACCTTTAACAAACATTGATGTCTTCTACAGGTTTTTATATATACACTACATTTGTTTGTCTTTAGAAATCTTAAAGTGGAAATTTGAAGCCATTTGTTTCTTTGGCTGTGTATCAGAGATGAGCGTGTTTGTTGGAGAAATCTAGGAGAATTTGGCGAGTTGCTAATCTACCCTATGCTACTCAGGGAGAATTTGGCGAGTTGCATCTTGATTGCTTGAGCAAAAGGACAGGTCTACCTTCCCGAGGTTATGCAGAAAGCTCTCTTTTGCACACAGTCACCTTAAAACCAACCTTACATGGCTAAAATTTATCCCATATACTGGACTGTTATATCCTCATGCCTAGGCTATAGTACTGTTTGTAGGTTTACAAGCTTACAATGCATTCTACCTAGTGAATCACATTAGTGACTTCATCGAATCAACATCAGATAATCTTCACCTTTTCTTTTCTCCTTCCCCCGGAAATGGGTGAACCATTTTAGGCAAGTATAGTGGGGAGTGGATTTGAACCTAGGTCTCTTGCTGCCCTTCGACTAGCAATGTTGACATTGCCATTTTTAGGCAAATATGGTTGACATTCCTTCCCACCACACTGCTATTTGTATCTAATATGTGAAGCCTTACATTTATAACATCAAGGGAGTTAGCATTTTCGCATGCTTCACTATGCTGCTTAACTTTAACATTTCAATGCTAGAGTCCCACTCAACAACCAGTAACCAATTTGAGAACCTAATTTTGCTCCAAATCAGCATTAAGTCACTCACTTGCCAACAAGAATTTTCTCCACGCCATTCCCTGCCGCAATCTTGATGATGATCTGCACTCCAAGCACAAAGCACATAAACACAATCAAATAAAGCAATCCAAGAAAACAACAATCGTCCTCAATACACAGTACTTTAATAAAGAAAAAGAAGAAAAGATCAGAAGACCTGTGCAGCCTCACGATTGAAGTATCGGCCATCGCCCCCAAAACCAACACCCCATCCTTGAAGTCCTCCGGCGGCAAAGAGTTAAACAGTGCCTACATAAGGAATCAATTTCCTTTTCTCCCATTTCACCACTGACATTGCAATAAAAAAACAGTGCAATACCTGGATCCAATTCCCCAAGTAGTTCTGTTGTTGGAAAACCTTAACCTAAACCCACAATCCAAACCAATTTAATTCATCAGCGAGACTAAAAAAGAATCCTTTACAACAAAAAATCGAATACCAAGTACGTACCTTTTTCCGCAACCCGCTGGTTCCAGTCTTCTGCCCTTCAACTGGCTTCGTCGGGATCGACTTGATCTGCGAAGCAACAAGCCCCTAAAAAAGCTCAGAATCCGTAGAACTCAAGAATGAACGAACAGAAATCGAGAGGGAAAGTTTTAAAAAAAAAATCGGCCTACCTTGAGTTCAGTGGCGGTTGAAGAAGCAGAAGAAGCCTTCACAGCGAAGCGAAAGGACGCTGCTCTTCGAAGAAATGGGGAAGGGACGAGCTTAATGGGATGAAGATGGATGGCTCCGATCGAGGAATTGGGGAAATTTGAGAGGAATCGGGGAGGCTCAGTGAGGAGAGGACACCCCCAAGACTCAGAGCGGAAGAAGCCATTACTCCTCTAAGTGCTCCAACGATCTCGATCTTGGCCAGAAAATTGAAGACGGAGGGGGGTCTTAGTTGATTCGACGAGGGATTCGTCTCGTGTGGCGCGCGCTGAACTCGAAGGGGAAGTAGTTGGCTGGCCGCCACGTGTACGGCAGAGGTTCCAAATCCCAATCCCTACGGCCCTATCCATTTCGAGCGTTCGGCCTTTTGGGAGTTAGCCCGAGATTCTCGTGATATCTTGGAAATCTACTTTCTATGTTATTTTTTTAGTAGTGGCCTCGATCTGGCCCGGGTCAGGAAACGGGCCTAGAGGACTTTGCTTCTTCAGTCCAGAATTGTCTCTGAAAAAGCGGGCAGCAACGATGGCGGCGCCTGAGACTACCAGACTTGGGAAAGCCTTATCAGCCCTTAATTTTCAGTGCAAGTGCAATAAAGTTTGGGCTGTAGCCCAGAACATGTAAGCAGAAAATCAGAATCAAAACTGTCAGCACGAGAACTCTGACCTTACGCCACTCAGACGTGGCTCAGTGCTGCAGAGGGTTGGGTTGGGAAACGTGAAGTACTAAGTTTGAGACGGAGTTATGGTCTTTATTTAACAAAAAAAGAGAGAGAACTATGTGCTAGAGCAAGAAACTAAATAGCTCTAACATCAAAAGTAATGGAGACGAGTTCATACCTCACTGGGGCGGACCTACTAGTTGGCTAGGCTGGGCTGTAGCCCGGCCCATTTTTTCATATATTTTCTTAAATTTTTTTTCCTTCATATATTGCCTTAAACCCTCTTTTATTTTGATTTTTTTAGCAAATTTATTTCTAGTTCTAGCTCTAATTTAGTGGAGAATATTGTTTTATTCTTTCGACAAATTCATATAATTCATAAGCATATTTTATAAAAATTTACAGTCCACCCCAAAATTTATTCCTAGCTCCGTCTCTAAACCTCACTCTATGGCAAGGCGGTAGTCGGTCCACTCGCTCCATCGCAGCGGACAAACAAGAAGGAAGAAGAAGATTCTTCCAAGATATTCCTTATCTCTCAAGAAATATACTAGTGTGGATGGAGAAACACTTCGTATTGGTAGAGAAGTTTCTGTATAAGTCTATAAAAGAAAAAGAACATATGATTACCTCAGAGACCTCCTTTATAAGTGAGTGCATTCCTCCGTCAAAGAGTGCTTCACATATTGATAAGCCAAATCTAAATGAGCTAAGCCAAATCAAAACCCCCTTTATGTCATAAAAACTATATGGGCCATCAAAGTAAAACCCAACATTCTCCCACTTGACCTCCGTATAATAGTTTTTAATCATAAAAATAATAGTTAACAAAAAAAACTTTGGGGTTTTTGAAATTTTAAAAGAATCATAATGTATTGCCATACTCATTTTGAAAAACAAAATGCTCATCGCGCTGTCGTCCTATCAATAACATAATATTTTAATTATAATCCCTTATGAGATGAATCATGACAGTAATTTTTCAGTACAAGTCGAATATGACCTTCCATGTATTACAACAACATTGGTTAAAATAAGTAGAATTAAACAACGACATAAACTGAATGAATGAGTATTAAATAACTCATTCGAGGTCCAAATGTCAAATAAAATGTCTTTACTAATATACATAAGAACAATATGTACTAGGCAATAAGTGGAGAAACAGAACCATAACGTTGCAACCTACATGTTAATACGAAGAGCACAACTCATGGGAGTGTCAACCAGGCCCATATCCCTCACATGACCAACATACAAACTAGGTGGCAGCCCTTTGGTCATCGGGTCTGCAAGCATCTGCCTAGTACTATATGTGCTCAATAAACACTTGTTTCCCCATTTTATCCTGAACAAATAAGATACTTGACATCAATATTCTTGCTTTTATTACTGCTCTTCTTGTTCTTGGAGAAAAACACTCACAGCCGAGTTACCACCGGTAGATCGTCAATGGCCTCGATACAGAATCAAACTATTCTAAGCCCTGTGATGAAATCACGTAGCCATACGGCTTGTGTTGTAGCCTCATAGCAAGCTAAGCCACAAACTCTGCTCTATAGTAGAAGATGTAACCAGCCCTTGCTTGGCCCTCATCCAAGAAATAGCACCACCAACAAGAAAGAAAACATAGCCCGATGTGAACCTTTTAGTATCAGGGCACCCTGCCAAACGATCAGATATCTTGTATGTGAGCATGTAATCCTTGATGCCTTTGAGATATCTCATGGTCTTCTTTACATCTTTCTAGTGATCCATATCATGGTTACTCTGGTATCTCTCCAGCATGCTGATCGCAACAGCAATACACATCTCGTACAACCTATGCATAGTTAAGGATGCCAACCACCGATGCATAAGGAATTGTCTTCATTTGCTCCCTTTCCAAATCATTTCTTGGTCATTGATCTGAACTGAACTTGTCACTGTAGACTGTCTAAAAATCACTGAAGACAAGTCATCAGATAATAGAGTCCATACTCCAGACGCGAGGCTAATCAAAGCACTCATGCAAAGGCAAAATGCAGGGCTCGGAGCCTGCGTCTCAACACCACTGCAATGCTAAGACGCAGAGCTCAAAGCTCACGTCTCAGTACCACTTCAGTTCTCAGGCATAAAGCTTGAAGCTCGCGTCAAAACTTGAAGCCCGCGTCGCAAAAGTGAAGCTCGAGGCACGTCTAATACCACATCAATAAGGAAACATAGAGTAGGAGGCTCGCGTTTAAACACCACCGCGGCGTCCAAACGCGAAGCTCACGACCCGTGTCCAACGTTACCTCAACGGCTAAACGCAGGGCTCAAACCCGCGTTCCAACTGCAGAGGAGCCCGGCGTCTCAGTTATAACTACACCCATTACTGAGTCAAGTATGACCCACGTAATGAGAGGGGTTAACCCCCATCATGAAGGGTTTTTTGAAGACAGTTTTACCCCTGAAAACCCTATAAATAGCTCAGTTTGCTATTGAAGAGGGGCGGAATTTTTTTAGCTGAGGAAGATTTATAAAGAGTTAAACTCTTCTACCAACTTACTGAGTTCAAGTTATTGCCTAAATTTCTTTGAGATTTTATTGATAGGAGTTGTGCTACTCCATCTATAATCTGATGAGAAGAGTTTCAGAAGAGCTTGACGTTCACCTGGTCAATGAAAAAACAAGAATCACATTCCACCTCTACACCAAGAATCCGACATTAAACAAAGAGGAGATTTGAGCTTGAAAATCTCCTCTCTCTTGTAATTGGGTTTTGGAATTGTTGTAATCTTTCATTGATTTAAGAAAATTTTGCAATATTTTCAAATTCCCTACTCATATAAGAGATAGCGCCTCCGCTGGGGACTACTTTCTCTACTGATTAGCAAGTTGTGGAGCAAGATGACGTCACCTTCATGGAAAAAATGGTCGAGTCACTTGTTGTGAAATTCGACCAGGCAAAGTATGAGAAATTCCTCTCTTCAGCCTCCAAGAGCCCCAGAGTGGCGCGGCATTACCGCAGGGTCTCCTCAGAGATCCGCTCACAAGTCTCTTCGGAGACATCCCCAAAGATGGCCTGCGCAAACAAGGCCATTTCTGTCTGCGTCGTGCGCGTGGCCCGCGTCAACGTTTTCCACGAGACTAGCAAGGCCAACGTCATTGAAGGCCAATTTTGCCACGCCCCTCCTATCAACATTCCTCAGTTCTAGATTATCAGGGTTCCTAACAACCCGTGAAGCGTAACCGGAATGTTGAACGTCGACAAAGGCGTCGCGCACATCGACAACATATGGAAGAAGTTAGAAAAACCATCTGTCCAACAGATACAGGATGCGAGGCTCAGGCCCGCGTCCCTTCTAAACTGCATCAGACGCGTGAAGTCTGCATCTGTATACCAAAACGTAGAGCTAAAGATGCTCGCATTTCTGAGACCCTACCTCACAGAACCGTAACCGGAATGCTTAACGTCGACAAAGACGTCGCGCACGTCGACAATAGATGAAAGAAGCTGGAAAAATCATCTGTCCAATGGATACAGGACGCGAGGCTCAGGCCTGTGTCTCTTTTGAATCGCATCAAACGCGCGAAGTCTGCGTCTGGATACCAAAATATAGAGCTCAAGAGGCTCGCGTTTCTGAGGCTACACCTCACAGACGCGGCAATCAGCATCGCGAAGTCTGCGTCTCTTCTTATAGATACGAGACCCGTGTCTCTACATCAAAACACGAGGCTCATGAAGTCCGCATTTCTCAATTGTCGCCAGGAAAGCGCGACAATCAGCAACACGAGGTTTGCATCTCTTCTCAGCAGAGGCATGAGAGCTACGTCTCAAAGCCAAAATGCGAGAACCGCGTCTGTTCCACAGAACGTAAGCTCCGCGTCTCTGAACCATGCGTCTCTAAGACTTGTGTCTCAGAGTTGCGACGCAAGGTTAACATTCACTCTCCGACGGCTAAGGTCAGAAGGGAGCTAAAAAGTCCTCATCCTCAGAGACTCGAGGCTGGTCTCTTCGATCTTCCTCCAACGGATCTAAGGACTACTTGACCAAGAAGAGGAGTGTTTATCAAATCACTCCACAATGCTGCTGTATATGGCTCATCACAATGGTACTCTCTGAATGCCACTGTAGCTCGCATGTAAACAAACAGTCGGTGTTCAATCGGTTATCGTCTACATCAATCTCCCGTTCGTCCAGAACCTTCTCTAATGCAGAGTACCCTGAAGTTACTGCGAACATGATGGGTCCAAGCACTTCGCTAAGCAGAACTAAGGGGAAGCAGCCAATAGTCAGCTCCGACGAGCCTGACACCGAGCCGGAAGAAGTATACCGGCATACCCACACTCGAACTGGCTAATTACCCCAGTAGACTACAGTGCCCTAGCCTGGGCATTGAAGCAAGCGAGTCACACTCTGCCATCATGGAATCATAGGTCTCGAACTCTTCCGTTGAGAAAGAAGTCTTCGCATACATGGCAGGAACTCCTGAAGAAATGGCCAGGCACTTTGAACAGCAAGCCCAGGTCCGAGAGAACAGCTCGATATGATTCGCGCCCAATAAGAATCTATCGACACCCTCAAGTAGATGCTTTCGCAATTACTTGAGGACAACAAAAAGAATCCAAAGGCCAAGACTCCTAAGAATTTCTGGGGCAGACGAAAGGAAGAGGAGAGCTCATCTTCTGCACATACAGAAGATGAAGAGCATTCCAACTCTGAGCCATCCAAGCCTCCATCTGAAGAAGAGGTGAACGGGAGTACTCATTCTAAAAGGATGAGCAAACTGGAGCCCCTTGCCAACCGGAAAGGCCTCCCAGAAGCAGGAGTGGTCCGACCGTACCCGGCTAAGTGGGATCTTATCCCGTACCCTCCTAAATTCAATGCTCCGACCCTACAGACCTTCAACGGCAAAGGGACACCGAACCAGCACATATACTATTTCAAGTCCCAGACTCGGAATATGTATCAAATGATGCCATCCTGACATGTTTATTCATTGGCACCCTTAAAGGGAATGCTTTTGAATGGTTCATGAAGCTCCCAGACGGCTCTATCAAGAACTGGGGTGATCTGGAAAGCTTTTTCTCACCCGTTTCTTTGAAGATGATTCGGAGATTACTATGCCAACTCTCTTGACAATGAGGCAACGGAAAGGAGAGCCAGTTAAAGCATTTGTGGAGAGATTTCAGAACATGGCACTCTGATGTCCTAGCGGTATGACCCAAGCCACCTTAGTGGAAACATGTCGTCATAATTTACAAACCTCACTCCTAACTCAGATAGGAGTAGCTGAAAGCCGTACCTAGAAGGAGTTGGTCCAGCAAGGCGAACAGGCAGAAGAGATTGTCGCCAGAGTTAAGGCAGAAGAAAATAAGCCCAAACCTGAAAAGTCCACAAGGGACGTACCAGAAGCGTCTTTCCAAGCTAAAAAAAGGACACACTGGCGATAGAGACGAAGTCTCCTTTTAAGCCCCAACCAGCTAGAGGGGGTAGCTTTTCAAGCCAGCCGTGCGCCAATAAGTAGTACTCCTTCAAAGATGAGCTTGTCGATTCATTGTTCAAATTACTCAATAAGAGCAACAGACTGAAGTTTCCTGAAGCTAGACATCCTGAGGAGGTAGGCAAGACCGACAACCTCAATTACTGCTTATACCACAGGATACTGGGGCACCCTACCAAAAATTGCTACATTTTCAAAGACATTCTCCAAGCTTTGATTGATGTGGAGGTACTCAAACTCCGCCCGAAGTAGAAGAAAGTAACAGCCAACATCACGTCATTCCTACAGTTCGAGGTACAGTCTCCAATGCCAGCCGGAGTAATTCCCATCCCGAAAGGAGATTAAGGGTGGTCAATACAGATCCTCACCACCAGCGCGAGAAAGGTTTCGTACCTGTTCCTACTCCTCAAGGAGAGATCGTGTAGGTTCATCTAGATCTCGTGGAAGGCCAGCAATGGACTACTGTTACCAACAGAAAGTCCAGGGGTAAAGCAAAAACTTCGCGTTGCAATGTGGTGCGTGCTTCCTCTCAGGAAGCAGAAACTGATGTCCCCTCGCTAACTGATTCAGAGGAGGAGGTAATCGTCCTTATTGCAGAGCCGAATGCACTGCTCATAGCAGGGACTCATTCGGGTCAGTCGTACTTGAAGAAGTACGATGAAATGATGGCAAATCTGCCTAAACCCACCCCGGAGCCAACCAACCAATCCACGAAGCAACCCGTGGAGAAGCAAAAGGAGTTTCGGTACGCCAAGGCTCTCCCAAAGGACAAAGCAGAAGGATCTTCGAGACCTTACCACTTTGATGTCTTGGCCCAATTGGCCAATATTCCGGCCAGGATTACCCTCTATGAGCTCCTGAGACTGTCTAAGTCAATAAGAAAAGCTCTAAGAGAAGCCTTAGTCGATACTGAGACCTTCATGGCCCGGATTCCGGCTAAACCAGATAAGGAAAATGAAGAAAACTGCCTCCATGTATCTCAACATGTCCTCTGTATAACCTTCACTCCAGAGGACATGCAGGTTAAGAAGAAACATGATAGGCCCCTGTACTTCACAAGGTATATTGGATCATCTGAAATGAGCCACATTCAGGTGGATTCAGGATACGTATTAAGCATCATACCCCGCCTAGTCATGCAACACTTGGGAATCCCCACTCACCGATTGAGCGTCACCCAAACTACCATTTATGACTTCAATGCCAATGGTACAGACCCAATGGGAGTGATTAAACTCAAATGCCAAATCAATCCAAGATTACAAGCTATGTTATTGACTCTAACACCTCATATAATTTGCTGCTGGGACGATCATGGATTCATCGCAACTCTATTGTCCCCTCTACTCTCCATCAAGTCATGAAGTATGTTGACTGAGATGAAAAAGTTCGAACGTTGGTCGTCGAAAGGCATTCGTTCAAGGGGTAGAGAACTACTTGACAGACTCTCTCCTGTACCAGGATTTTTTGGAGCCAGACGAGAATCCCCAGCCAAAAGAATTAGACTCTGGCAATGAAGCTGATATCGAACCGGAGGCAGAAGAAGAATGCCATTGGGAGCTGAATCCACTTATAACGAGCGTTAATAAGCTTGATGTCAATAACGTCGCCAATGATGTAGGCGAGTGGTATATTAATGAAGAGTTAGATTTGTCTTATTTTTCTGTATTTGCTTTCGATTTCGTACCATCAGATACTAGTACTGATATAGATGATGATCCCTAGTCGGCAATAGATGCCCTGACATCATTGCATGTATCAGTCAGATCATCTCTCACGACAGATTAAAGCATCAGTAATGCACAAGGATCCTTCTTAAAGGTCACAGTAAGACGCAAAGGCCAAAAACTGATCCTTTTCGGAACAGTCGAGTCCAAACTATTGACTTGCAAAGACTTAAAAAGCGAGACTGAACTTTCTCAGTTCTCTCAAAATGATGGAGAACATGGGGGTATGACCTAATAAGTGGTCTTAGATTGAACTTTGGCAAAAGAAGGAGAACACTGTTTCGATCCTTCGTTCCAAAAGGAAAAGCCCCTGATTATTTTCATCGAACTCGTAAGGGGTTGGGCTATGTGTCAACTCCAACCCCATCAGCCTCTGAGTCTAAAGGGTTATTATATTATAATCGCTCGTTGGGTACATCATCGTAGGAGTCAAATGTCAGTATAGTCAACATCTTCAAAGACCTTTCAGTAAACATGGTTTCAACAAGCTACCCGGAACAAATGATCCAGTCAGATACAGATTCTTAGATCAAGTACCTAAATACTCTTTGGGATATTCGCTTTGAATAACGTGAACCACTTACAGAGAATAAGGTAACCCATGTTAATCTAGGAGATGAAGCTAATACTAAGCCCATCTTTATAAGCGAAAGCTTATCACCGCCCAAGAAGGAAGATCTAATATCTCTCGTGTGAGAGTATATAAATATTTTCGCTTGGAATTACGAAGATATGCCCGGGCTTGACCCCCAGGTGGCTATGCATCGCCTTAATATCAATTCTGACATGAGGCCCATCAAGCAACATCAACGACGGTTCCGTCCAGAGATAATGAAAGTGATTTAGTCGGAAGTCAAGAAGCTTATAGACTCTGATTTCATCAGAAAAGAACAACACTGTGATTGGGTGGCTAATATCTTCCCCGTGACCAAGAAGAATGGGAAGATCCGAGTTTGCATCGATTTTCGTGATCTAAATGAGGCGTGTTCTAAAGATGAGTTTTTTCTTCTAATCACGGATGTCATGATTGATAACACGTATGGATTTGAATGGATGTCCTTCATGGATGGATTCTCTAAATACAATCAAATTAAGATGTACCCTGATGACGAGAAGCATACGTCCTTCAGGACACCACTAGGGGTGTATTGCTATACTGTGATGCTTTTTGGATTGAAGAATGCAGGGGCAGCATGATAGGTATGAATGCAATTTTCCATGAGCATATACGAAAAACAGTAGAATGCTACGTAAACGATACTGCAATGAAAAGTCGTGAAAAAGACGATCATATAGCAGTTGTGAAGACAGTATTCGATATCATGCGGGCGCATCAATGAAAGATGAATCCTACTAAATCCTTTCTGGGGATAGCCAGTGGTAAATTCTTTGGGTTTGTCGTAACATCCAAAGGAATCCACTTCGACCCAGAGAAAGTCTGCGCTATCCAGGAGATGAACCTCTAAGGAATCTTAGAGAGCTTAGAGGATTGCAAGGGCGACTAGCCTATATCTGAAGATTTATCTCAAATCGCTCAGGATGATGCCAATTCTTCACCAAATTGATGAAGAAAGGTGTTTCATTTATCTGGGACGATGCTTGCCAATAAGCATTTGAGGAAATTCAGTGGTACCTCACGCATCTACCTGTTCTTACAGCTTCGGTGTCAGGAAAAACTTTTCTGATAAACGTTCGAGTTATGGATCATTCTCTAAGAGATTTGCTAGCCCAGAATAATGATCAGGGATATGAGCATGCAATCTATTACCTGAGTAGAACAATGATCAGAGCTGAACATCGATACAACTTGATCGAAAAGGAATGCTTGGCATTGGTGTTCGTCATCCAGAAGATGCGACACTACTTAGTGGGCCAAACCATGCATGTCATCTCAAAATTTAATTCTTTAAGATTGCTTATGATGAAACCGTCATCACTGAATGGTTGATTGACAAAAAGGGCCATATTACTCTCCCAGTATGAGATGCATTTCTTGTCACAAAAAGCTGTGAAGGGATAGGTAGTTGCAGGCTTCTTGGCTGAGCATCCAGATTCAAGAACGATCAAACTTCATGAAGATCTTCCAGACGAGGTCACTGAAGTTTGCTTAACCCAGGCGTCTTTCAAAGGATAGGTGTGGCAACTCTTCTTCGACGGTGTATCAAGAACGGGTCCTTGAGGAAATATCGTAGAAGGAGTGGGGGTAGTACTTGTCTCCCTATAGAAATACGTAATTGTTAGCCCAAAGGCCCATCACTCTAGTTTTGATGATGATCAACTCATGTAGTTATAGTACTAATGATCTTGTGTTTAATTAGTCTCAGATTTATGATCAAGATCTTAGTTGGTGTTTAGCTTCAACAAAGAATTTAAAGTCAAGTTTTGGAGTTAACACGGTTTGATTCAAGAGCCTATGCATCAAGACCACATCAAGTACTCAAGAGGAGTCTAGCTCGTTGGATCGAGTTTGGACCAAGTCAAGAAGAGAAGAAGACTTCAAGTGAAGACTTCAAGAAGAAGACTTGTGTCTAGATTTGTTTTTATAAGATTTTATTTTTAGATAAAATGTAAAGGATAGATAGTTGGTGGATTGCTCAAGTATACCATATACACACACACTCTTGATTTATATGTGTTTTCATAAAAAAGTTTTTATTTTGAAAAAGTACAAAAGAGTTTTCATTTGAAAAAATACCGGTTTGATTTTTGGACTTCATATATGCATGTGTTTTAACCATAACCATTTTAGTGCAAATTGTCAAAAACATAGATATTTCTTCATGTATGTGTAGTGAATCATTTTCATACACTCTATGCTTTAAAAGTGTTTAAAAATATCTTATTTTTGTATTTGGAGAAGTTTGGAAAAATAAGTTTTGAAAAACCAATTTGGAAAAATACGGTTTTCGTTTTTAGCCAAAATTTCTAAGTTACAAAAATAGTTCAAATTGTTTGTACATATCTTGATTTTGTTCAAACATGTTTGATTATCAAAGTATAATGTTGAAAATATTTTTGTAGATTTTTCGTGAATTTATGAGATTTTATTTTAGATAAAAAGTCAACGTTTTAAATCCCTTAACTGACCTGACCTGGCTTCTACCGGTCGACCGGTCCGGTCGACCGAGGTAGGAGTCGGTCGATCGACGTGCACAGAACGTTTCACGCCAGTTCGGCTGGAGGGCCGGTCGACCAACCCGGTCGACCGTCCAGAGAGCTCTGCTCTCTAGAAAGGCCCCGGTCGACCGGACGGTCTACCGGACAGAGAGACTGCTCTCTGTATCCAGGCCACAGCCGACCGAGGCTCCAACGGTCAGAAATCTGACTGTTGTCGGTCGACCGGGCCGGTCGACCGACAGCCGTCAGGGCTGAAAAAATGCCCCAACGGCTAGTTTTCTAGCCCTATAAAATGGGACTTTGTGGGACTGTTTTAGCTAAGATTTTAAGTGGGTTTTGAGCCAGTTTTTTCAAAACTTATTAGGTGTTTATCTCCACTTGTTTAAGAGCCAAAATTGTCATATCAAAAGGAGAGATTTTCAAGAGTGTATTGAAAAGTGATTTTTGAGTTTTCCTCCATCATTTCCATCCTAGTTTTCTCACACAACACTTGAGCTATCCATTGCTATATCTACCTATAGGGATATTTGTTGTGAGAGGATTTTAGGTGATCAAAGTGTTGTGATCACCAAAGTTCCATCTTTGTATTTGAGGAGGCGGACTTGCGGGTTCGCGGTGTTTCGAGTTCGCGTGTGAACTCTTTGTTTGAGGTGCGGCCTCGGCGAGCTAGTGGGCTTGCGATGTGTTCTTGCAGGAATGAGTGAAGGGACTAGAGAGTCCAAGGAGTTCAAGTGTGAACTCGCCTTGTAGGTGTTGCGGCACTGAGTGATCCGGTGGGATCGGTTTATAGTAGAAATCCTTCAAGTGTTGAAGGCGGGGACGTAGAGCAAGTGTGCTCGAACCTCGAAACAACTCTCCCGTGTTTGCGATTGCTCTCTCTATCTCTTGTTTATATCTTGCATGCTTATATTGCTTTCATCTTTATATGCTTGATATATATTTGTGCTCATATTGTTATATGCTTGGGGTTTGTTTGCTAACACTTGTATTCAACCAAGAGAGCCAACGCGGCACCTCAACTCTTATTTAGTGGAATCTTGAGGAGTTAGTCCAGAGCCATTCACGGGGAATCCGGCTAGACTCTTGTGTTATACTTGGTGTTTAGTTCAAGAAGTTTTAATTTGCATTAATAAGTTTTAATTCAGCATTAATTGACCATTAGATTAGCCATCACCTATTCACCCCCCTCTAGGTGATTACAAGTGGTATCAGAGCCAGTGCTCTTGATTTAGGTCTTACAACCTAGAGTTAAAGATCCTCATTTATAGCTAATCACAATATTTGTTTACACACACCATGGATTTCATGTCACCTCCCATTTTTGACATTCTTAACATCTAAACTTGGAAGATTAAGATGTCTTTATACCTCAAAGGCCTAGGCATTCATGTTTATCTTGCTACTATTAAGATTCATATGTTAACAATAGCAAGTATATTGAGGTTAACTCAAAAGCCATTCATGCTTTGAAGGGTACCCTAAACAATGATTATTTATGTAGGGTTGCTAATCTTGATTCGGCTTTTGTAGTTTGGAACTCTTTGATCTCCCTTGGCGAATAAGAACTATACTATACGGGGAGCGACTTGGATGTTGGAAGTGACGCTTTCAACGTGTGCTACATGGTCCAAGGGGATAACCCCTTGAGGTAACTACCGAATCCGAGGTAGATGAAGATGTTGACATGTTTTATGATGAGCTTACTTAATTTTGTCAACAATTACTTGAAAAATATGACATGATTAAAAAGGATAACAAGAATTTGAAAAAGAAATTTGATTGCATGTTAAAAGAAAATCATTCTTTTAAACAAAAAGTTGCATGCATTGAAAAAGAAAATGAAAGTTTGAAAAATGAAAATATTTCCTTGTTTTCTAAATTGAATGATTTGTGTGAAGGAAATAATGTTTTGAAAAATAAAATCATTTTGGTGGAAAATCAAAAAGAGATTGCTTTAAATGAAAACAACTTTTTAAAAAGAAAAATTATTGAAAAAGAAAAGAAAATGTTTCTAAAAAGAAAAAGAATAATGATTCTCAATCTCACCATGCTTTACATGCCACTATTAATAAAAATGAAGTTAAATTGAAAAATAAAATTGATTGTTTGAGCTCAACTTTGAGCAAATGTGCTTTTAACCACTCTAGATTGGAGTCCTTATTTTTAAAGAAACAAACTCCACATATTCATGCACATCACCCACATCATGCATATGCACACTTTGCACGTCATGACCACACTCATATGCATTCTAAAGTGTACAAGTGTACACATTGTGGCCGCAAAGGCCATTTAGTAAGGTTTTGTTTTGATAAGATACATCATATTAATTTTGCTAATAAGAATGTTTGGGTTCCTTACAATGCTAACCCTCAAGGACCTAAAAGAAAATGGGTACCAAAATTCCCACCTTGTGTTTTTGATGTAGGTGCGAGCTCTCACAAAACGTGAGAGGGATGGTGCCTTGATGGTGGATGCACATGGACATGATGGACATACTTTTGATGCACCGCTATCAAGGAGGTTTGGTGGGACAACCACCATATTTTGGAGAATTAGAGCATAGTTCTTTGGTTTGGTAACTATCTCTAATAACTCCTAATTTATTTACATGCTTTTTCAAATATGATATTTTTAGCATGTTCATGTTTTATTTGTTTTGTGCTCCATGAGGTATATAACTTGTTTAAATGTAGTATTTATCAAAACTTGTGTATATACGTGTACAAGTAGTGAGCAACAAATTGATTCATATATGTTTGCACTTCATTATTCATTTGTACCACTATATGCACATGTATAGCCTAGTTTTGATGATTCTCTCATTTACACTTGTTTTGCCTATTTTATGCTTTACTTCATGTATATGTAGTTCGTATTCAAATCTAATAAATATACATGTATACCCCATGAGTCATTTGCTTTCATGCAATTTACATTATGGACTCTTTTTATGTTTGAGATATGTATGCATATTGTTAGGATTGGATAAATCATACATACACATAGAAGTTTATTTTTTTTATGGAAATAAATTTCATATTTTTCATGTTTTGATAAAAATAAGATTCATGTTTGTTTGAGTTTCATTGATTATCTTCATGGAAAATGCTAATTACATGATTTTTGTGCACTCATACTTTATTTGTTTATTCATGACTTTGTTTCATGATTATTTTTGAGCCTTATAGATTTCGAGTGTCACTTCTTGTGTATTTAATATGTTTCATGATAGACATGATT
Organism: Agave tequilana; assembly: GCA_038442645.1. Taxonomy (NCBI): domain Eukaryota; kingdom Viridiplantae; phylum Streptophyta; class Magnoliopsida; order Asparagales; family Asparagaceae; genus Agave; species Agave tequilana. Next base: position 56,572 of record JAVJIF010021537.1, read on the forward strand.
TGGTTTCATGTTTTTAAAGGATCTTTAACTAGTTTTTCAAAAATTACTTTTAACTAGTTATTATTTTTCATTTGGTAGTGATTTTCAATACTAAAATATTTTCAAAACTATTTTTTAAAAACCCCTACCTACCCCATCATGGGTGGACGGATGGGCGAGTATGCCTTGTAAGCCTTATAGAAAATCTTTTATCTTGTGGATAAAAAGGGTGGTAGTTTATGAGTTATATACTTGATTTACATCATATTTTCAATTGATATCTCAATTGATATTTTTTTTTGTATATACTCATATTTTGGTTCCTATATATGTATGCTTCATTTCATATAATATCAATTTCTATTGGTATTATCATTTTCATACATATATATGATTTATTTGTGCTTGATTTTTAAGATATTTACATGTTTAAAGCACAAAGTTTGTTTATGCTAAGCTTAATTCAAATCTTTATTTTCAATGGTATCTCAATTGATATTTTAATAAGCTTATGCATTATTTTTAAAATTGATATTTTTATTGATATCAAAAATGTGCAATAATCTTCAATTGGTATCAATATGATTCTATTTTTGGTTTAAATTCAAAATTTGTAATGTTTATTTACAATTGGTATCTTAAAATTGATTTACTAAGATATCTCAAAATTTGTTTTATTGAGAAAAATTTAAAATTTTGTTTTAATGAGAAAATTAAAATGTTTTGATTTGTATTGCCTATATGCAAGGGGAGCTTAACATCTCTTCTACATATAGATTCATGTTGAGTGTATCTTATATTGAGGAGTTTGACAACTCTTCTTTATGCGGTACACGTGTGTAGGGGGAGCTTCACATCTCCTCTTATGCATTATATATTATGCGTTATGTGAGTTAGGGCTTGTCATCCCTTCTTCATGTAATGCATATATGTAGGGAAGCTAACTTAGCGTCTTCCTCTTCATGAATGTATATCGCATATACCTCTTTTATTGATTTGTTTAATGTCACCCCTTTATTGATTTTTTGTTTTTGACAAAAAGGGGGAGAACATTGTTTTGTTTTTACTTTACCCCTTTGTTGATGATTGACAAAAAGGGGAAGAAGTATTTGGTATATATGTATGTTTTCCTTACTTTATTCATAAAGGGAGAGAAGGATTTATGTTTATGCATATTGTTTTGTTTTGCAAATAGGAGAAAAAGAATTTGTTGAGTTTCATGCTTGTTTATGCATGTTTATCTCCTTGTATTGTATGTTTATCTCCTTGTATTTGCATACATGTTATGAGCTTTCATTGCATATTTATTTATTGTTATGCATGAGTTAAGGGGGAGCTTCTTTGAAACTTTACTTTAATCCATGCATATATAACTCCGTGAGTTTTGTCATCATCAAAAAGGGGGAGATTGTTAGCCCAAAGGCCCATCACTCTAGTTTTGATGATGATCAACTCATGTAATTATAGTACTAATGATCTTGTATTTAATTAGTCTCAGATTTATGATCAAGATCTTAGTTGGTGCTTAGCTTCAACAAAGGATTTAAAGTCAAGTTTTGGAGCTAGCACGGTTTGATTCAAGAGCCTATGCATCAAGACCACATCAAGTACTCAAGAGGAGTCTAGCTCATTGGATCGAGTTTGGATTAAGTCAAGAAGAGAAAAAGACTTCAAGTGAAGACTTCAAGAAGAAGACTTGTGTCTAGGTTTGTTTTTATAAGATTTTATTTTTAGATAAAATGTAAAGAATAGAATAGTTGGTGGATTGCTCAAGTATACCATATACACACACACTCTTGATTTATATGTGTTTTCATAAAAAAAATTTATTTTGGAAAAATACAAAAGAGTTTTCATTTGGAAAAAATACCGGTTTGATTTTTAGACTTCATATTACATGTGTTTTAACCATAACCATTTTAGTGCAAATTATCAAAAATATAGATATTTCTTCATGTATGTATAGTGGATCATTTCCATACACTCTATGCTTTAAAAGTGTTTAAAATATCTTGTTTTTGTATTTGGAGAAGTTTTGAAAAAATAAGTTTTGAAAAACCAATTTGGAAAAATACGGTTTTCGTTTTTAGCCAAAATTTTTAAGTTACAAAAATAGTTCAAATTGTTTGTAACATGTCTTGATTTTGCTTAAACATGTTTGATTATCAAAGTATAATGTTGAAACAATTTTTGTAGATTTTTCGTGAATTTTTGGGATTTTATTTTAGATAAAAAGTCAACGTTTTAAATCCCTTAACTGACCTGACCTGGTTTCTGCCGGTCGACCGGTCCGGTCGACCGAGTTAGGAGTCGGTCGACCGACGTGCACAGAACGTGCGCGCCAGTTCGGTTGGAGGGCCGGTCGACCGACCCGGTCGACCGTCCAGAGAGCTCTGCTCTCTAGAAAGGCCCAGGTCGACCGGGCGATCGACCGGACAGAGAGACTGCTCTCTCTATCCAGGCCACGGTCGACCGGCCGGTCGACCGAGGCTTCAACGGTCAGAAATCTGACCGTTGGCTGAAAAAATGCCCCAACGGCTAGTTTTTCTAGCCCTATAAAATGGGACTTTGTGGGACTGTTTAGCTAAGATTTTAAGTGGGTTTTGAGCCAGTTTTTCCAAAACTTATTAGGTGTTTATCTCCACTTGTTTAAGAGCCAAAATTGCCATATCAAAAGGAGAGATTTTCAAGAGTGTATTGAAAAGTGATTTTTGAGTTTTCCTCCATCATTTCCATCCTAGTTTTCTCATACAACACTTGAGCTATCCATTGATATATCTACCTATAGGGATATTTGTTGTGAGAGGATTTTAGGTGATCAAAGTGTTGTGATCACCAAAGTTTCATCTTTGTATTTGAGGAGGCGGACTTGGGGTTCGCGGTGTTTCGAGTTCGCGTGTGAACTCTTTGTTTGAGGTGCGGCCTCGGCGAGCTAGTGGGCTTGCAGTGTGTTCTTGCGGGAACGAGTGAAGGGACTAGAGAGTCCAAGGAGTTCAAGTGTGAACTCGCCTTGTAGGTGTTGCGGCACCGAGTGACCCGGTGGGATCGGTTTATAGTAGAAATCCTTCAAGTGTTGAAGGCGGGGACGTAGAGCAAGTGTGCTCGAACCTCGAAATAAATCTTCCGTGTTTGCGATTGCTCTCTCTATCTCTTACTTGTTTATATCTTGCATGCTTATATTGCTTTCATCTTTATATGCTTGATATATATTTGTGCTCATATTGTTATATGCTTGGGGTTTGTTTGCTAACACTTGTATTCAACCAAGAGAGCCAACGCGGCACCTCAACTCTTATTTAGAGGAATCTTGAGGAGTTAGTCCAGAGCTCTTCACGGGGAATCCGGCTACACTCTTGTGTTATACTTGGTGTTTAGTTCAAGAAGTTTTAATTTGCATTAATAAGTTTTAATTCTGCATTAATTGACCATTAGATTAGCCATCACCTATTCACCCCCCTCTAGGTGATTACAGTAATCTCTCGTGCATTCTCATTAACTGAGCCATACTCCAACAATGTAGCGGAATATAATGCTCTCTTAATCAGGATGCAAATCGCCAATGAGATTAGCGTCAAAAATCTTGAAGCGTGGGTGATTCAAAACTCATCGTTAATCAGGTTCACGGGAAGTACGAAGTCAAACATGAAGACTTTGTACCCTATCATAACGTAACCATTCACATGGCGGAGAGGTTCAGAACTTCTACATTAACCATGTACCTCACCAGCAAAATGTGCATGTAGATGCACTTGCATCTCTTGCTGCTTCCTTGGCCCTTCCAGCCGGAGCGGCAGAGAAAGTACTCATTTACAACCGTAACCTGTACTGTCCAAGATTCTTCTGGAAGATGATCAAACTCCAACAGAAAACCTTCAAGTCAAAGAAGTTATAGGGACTTCAGCAGGTCTGGAGCCTAGGGATTGGCAATTCCTATACATTAACTATGCCTTGTACGACACACTGCCCGATGACCCTAAAGAGGCGGCTATCATTAGAAGGAAAGCCCCTAAATTTTACTATAACGCGATCACAAGAACACTGTAACACCGGTCGCATGATGGAATCCTCCTCCGCTACTTATCACATAAAGAGGTACAGGAAGCACTCAAAGAGACTCATGACGGTATGTTCAGAGCTCACCAACCTGGTCCAAAATTTGGGGATCGACTTCGAAGACTGAGATATTATTGGCCGAAGATGATCCCTGACGCCATCGCTTATGCTAAGTGATGCCATATCTGTCAGATTCATGGTGATTTCATTCACCAGGCACTAGGACATCTTTGCCCTACAATTTCTTCCTGGCCATTTGAAATGTGGGGAATGGACGTGGTTCATCCTATCAGCCCACCTTCATCCAAAAGACACAGGTTTATCTTAACTATAACTGATTACCTCTCCAAATGGGCTGAGGCCATCCTCTTGAGGAAGGTAAAGACATCGGACGTGATCAAGTTCATCAAACATCACGTGGCCTACCACTTTGGCGTGCTATGATAGATTGTCCATGATAATGGGCCTCAGTTCGTCAGCCAAGTATTCCAAAGGTTCTGCAATAATTTCAGGATCCAGAGTGTGTCTTCAGCGGCATACTATCCAGCCGCTAACAATCTTACAGAAGCTTTCAACAAGACTATGGGAAACTTCTCAAGAAATTCATCTCGAAGAGCAAACGTGAATGGATGATAAGTTAGGTGAATGCTTATGGGTTTATTGCACAATAGTGAGAACCCCCGACGAAAGCTACACCGTTCTCTTTGGTATATGAGTGTGAAGCCATACTGTCACTAGAAATTCAAATCCATCTCTACGCGTTTCCTTGAGCATGGAGATGATAGTTGAGAAGAAGCATCGAATGTGACTCCAGGAGTTGGAAGTTTTAGACGATAAACGCCTGCAAGCTCAACAGCAAATCGAGCTTTATCAAGCTCGAATTTTCAGAGCCTTCAACAAGAAAGTCAAGGAGCAGACTTTCAAGAAAGGTGACCTTGTTTAGCTATCAGAAGACCCATGGTGATGACACATAAGATAAAAGGAAAATTTCAACCCAAATGGGAAGGACCATTTGTAGTAGAGTCAGTCTATTCAAATGGAGCATATCGCCTCAAACATCATATGTGTTGAAGAGATGCCGATCAATGCAGATTCTTAAAGAAGTACTATCCTTAACCGGATTCTTCTTATGATCAGGTTAACATTACACCTCTGATCAAAACTTTCAGATCTAAGATGTTTGAAAGAGCGCCAAAGAAAAGCTTCTTCCTTCAATGGATCACATTACGGTCGATTATTGCTGAGCCGACCGAATACTGGTTACATCATAATGCATGATGTAAACATCAAAGAAAAGACAAAGTGCGAAACTTCAGTTTTAGCCTTATTTCTCTTCTCTAGTTTATCTATGAACATCCAATGCCTCTGACCTCTAAAGGATAAAGGAAGTAGTTGGCATTTAAGTCCAACGGAAAATCCTTGACAAAATTAAGTTGATGGAGGCAAACTAATTGAGTATTAGTTTTGTCACTCTTCTTTAAAGGTTTTCAAAATCTGACGCCTCTGACAGCTAAGGATAGAGGAGAATGTTAGCTTTTAAGCCCAACATAAGTTTTCGACAACTCATCATGCTGAGGGAATAGCATGGCTAGCCTAACTCAAATGGTAGTTGGTAAAGGCATACCAAATCCTTTAATAGCTGAGGGTTTGCTAAAAATTCTAAGGGACTTGGTCCCACCTTCCCCTCCAAAATCTCTTACCAATTCCCTTCCGTGGAATGGTAGGACCACAAAAATACCCGTAGCCATTTTCCCAGTGAATGAGCACAGATTTGTCATGTTAACAGTAAACCTTTGACAAGCCATTTTCTTAATCTCCAACGGAGTTTGTCAAGTTAATATTACACTTCTGACAATTCATTCTATCTCCCACCAAAGTCTCTTATTAATCCCTTCCATGAAGTGCTACGTCCATAAACTCAATCACTGTTATGTTAACACCTCCTCTGACAGTGAAAAATTTTAATACTCAGCGAGTATAAACTTCCACTTGATGACTCCCTTACATGGAGTCACAAATCTTCAAAATTATCAAGTTAACACTACACCTTTGATAATCCAAACTTCACTTGTCAATTCTCCTTAATAGAATGGCAATGCCTCAAAATTACTCACATCACAAATCAACTCTTGTCAAGTTAACACTACGCCTCTGACAAATTACTGTTAAGTTTGATATCACATCTCTAACAGCGATCAAGTTGCTGCCAGGTTCAACATTAAACCTTTGACAGTCACTTCTCTCAGGCTTCCATATCAAAGCTAAGGCGAGCAATGCTAAGTTCAACATCACATCTCTAGCATCCGGTTCATTATTAAGTTTAATACTACACCTATGATAATGACTTTCCCTTGAACTTTCGTATCAAAGTCGAGATGACCAATGCTAAGTTCAAAATTACACCTCTAGCATTATCTCCACTGTTAAGTTCAATATTACACCTATGACAGTGGTATCCTCAGTTTTCTCAAATGAAATTGAAATTCCCGTGGAGCTAAGTTAGCATTACACCTCTAGCTCATATCCTTATCAAGTTAATGTCACACCTCTGAAAAGATTCAATCCAATCCATTAAGTTAATATCACACCTCTGGCGGCAAAAAAAACTCAGATCCCTGACAGGTCTAGTCTTACTTGTTATTCTCGATAAAAGAATAGCAAGTCTACTTAAAATCACTGTTAGGTTAATATCACATTTTTAACAGTATTCTCTCTACTCCCCAACTGAGTCTTAGTTACTTTAATATTAAATCTCTAATGAAATACTCGACCACAATCCCCTGCGGAGTGAAAACTTCACTTATCATTCTCATCCATAGAATGACAAGTCCATAGAAACTATTCCACTTCTGTTAAGTTAACATCACACCTCTGACACTAACCTTAAATTCCTTAAATTCCTTAAATGAAATTTTCCTACATTGAGTTGCTAAGTTAAATATCACACCTCTAGCAAATCAAAAGTAATCACTTGTCTGATTTTTAATGTAAAAAGGAAGTCAAGACAAATGAAAAGGCAAAAAAAATGTGTCACTTTTATTGATATTCAAATACGTGAAAGTGATACAAAACGCTCTCTTATTCAATAAGATTGAGTGTTACAATAAAGGAGTACAAAGAAGTCTCTTTTGCTTAGCGAAAGGTTGCACTCGCTCCTTGAAACATTGAAGAGAAATAAAGTTCGTCTTCTTGACTGTGGCTGGGAACAACATACCAACTTCCTCTCCTCTTGAGAACAATGGTGTTTCTCGATGTCAAAATGCAAGAGAACATTCTGATTCCACCCGACCAACTGGTGTGAATGTCTTCATAAGGCCGTAATTCTTCGATTAAGGGAAGCTCCACCACCAGAAAGTCATCCAGTGAGCAGAAATTTTTCGTTGCTATCATTTCTTTGAACAAGATTGGTGAAAGGACGATTCGCAACCTTATTGTGACGTCCTCTTTTCCGTGACCTTCAAATATGCCATACTCATTGTGATCAGGAAGGATCCGAGACCTTACTAGTGCATCATGTCCAATAATATCTTGGTGTGTTTCGAGAACCGTGCGGATCTTCCTCGCCCTTTGATAGAAGTTTTGACTCCTCAAATAGTCACTAATCGAACGAACTGGTCCTTTCATGTCTACCTCAATGGACGCGGCAAAGACACTGAAACCAGCACAATGATATGGCCATGACCTACAAGAAGAAAAAAACCTAAGGATTAAATTTCTGTAAAGACAAAAAACGTGAATCTAAAAGCACAGACGCGGGTCTAAAGTCATGAACTCTAGACACGAGTCTTATCCCGCGAATCTCGTGTTTAAAGCTTCAGGACGCAGAGTTTACCACGCTGTGCAAAGATAGAAAATATGAATCTGAATGCAAGCCCAATATTAGACTCGTATCTAATGATTGAAACACGGGGCATATATTAAATGCGCGGACGCGGGCCTTAAAGTTTTCTAAATTATAAGTTTTAGACGCGCCCGCGTTTAAGGCCTCAAGACGCAGAGTTTGCCACACTTGCGTCTAAAGATCTCAAAAGGGTGTTTAAGGCCTCAAGATGCAGATTTTGCCACACTCGTGTCTAAAGATCTCAAAAGGGCATTCAAGGCCTCAAGACACAGAGTTTGTCACACTTGCGCCTAAAGATCTTAAAAGAACAGTCTCAAAATTTTTCTAAGTCATGAGCTCCAGACGCGAGTCTTATATGCAAAACCCGCGTTTAAAGCCTCAAAATGCAGAGTTCACCACGCTCGCATCTGAAGAACTCAAGACTCAGGAATCTACAAGCTCGCATTTTATCAGTTAACGTGAAGATCGCGTTTGTAGGGTGTGAATGCATGGATCTCCAGTCAACTGTCTAAACTTCAAGAAATAAATTTTAAAAGTTCCAAGAAGGGATCAAGAGACAGTCTCTTATGACCGACGATGACAATAGCCACAAGGAAACAACGTTTTACTATGGCAAAGGCTATTTCCTACCTGAAGAAGAGTTCTTTAGAGGGAGGACATCATCCGTCAAGACACGACCATGAAAGAACCTGAGGGGATGGTTTTGATTTTGAAATCGCTTAACAGTGATAATTTTCAAAAAAGATTGCAAGAAAGCATCATAGCTATGGGTTAATTCAAAGAACTTTGTAAGTTCTTTAGGATGCAGGCTTGAAGAAGAAGACGGTCCAAGAACCCTAAAGGTTCTTCAGAGCACCTGCCCATGAAGGAAAAAAACAATCAAGATGAATGACTGTTAAAATGCTCATGGCCTATTTATAGGCTCGCTGAATAGCCATTAATTAACATCATGAAAATCAAAACTGTTCTTAAAGGCCAATTAATAGCCTTAATTCGCGACGCGACTCTCAAATCCAGTCTAAGTAAGACACATGAATTTTTGCTCTGGGAAGTCCCAACGACACGCGTCCCCAATTGTCAACGCCTGTTTTGCCTCGAAAGATCCAGCAAGATCTTCCCGTCTCTATAAACTGCATGCGACGCTTCAAGAGCCGCGTTTTGAAATCAGTGTCCCTTCATCAATTCAGAGTCACGTCTTCAGAGCCGTGCTCTCCAAGTGATCAGAGCCATGTCTCTCAACAATCCAGAGCCGCGTCCTCCAAATAATTCAGAATCGCGTCTATCAATAACTCAAAGTCGGGTCTCCCCTTCAATTCAGGGTTGCATCTCTTCATCAATTCAGAGCCGCGTCTTCAGAGACGCGCCTCTTAACAATCCAGAGCCGCGTCCTCCAAACGATTCAGAGCCGTGTCTCTTAACAATTCAGGCCGCACCTTCCAAATGAATCATAGCCACGTCTCTTAACAATCCAGAGCCGCGTCCTCCAAACTAATCAGAGCCGCGTCTCTCAACAATTCAGAGTCGTGTCTCTCAACAACTTAAAGTCGCGTCTCCCTTCAATTCAGGGTTGCGTCCCTTCATCAATTCAGAGTCGTGTCTCTCAACAATTCAGAGCCGCGCCCTCCAAATGAATCAGAGTCGTGTCTCATCAACAACTCAATACTGCTTGAGTTTCTCCTCTACAACTCATAACCGCGTCTCAGCAAATGGCTAAGGACCGCGTCTCCACATTGGTCAAGAGTCGCGTCTATGAGAGTTGCGTTCTCCTACGCAACAAAGAGTCTGTCTAATTCTCAAACACAAAGGAAGAATGAAGATGAAACAAAATTTGATAACTTTTGTTATTGATATCAAAATGATAAAAATGATAAAAGTGATACAAACACTCTCTTATTTAATAAATATAGTGCTAACAAAAAGAGATACAAAGGAGGAGATCTAATCCCGCTCAGCCAAAGAATAAATCTGGTCCCAGAGGCACTGCATTTCATGTTGACGTGCCTTCTCAACCTCTGCCCAAGCTTAAACCCTTAATTCTTCCTCTGACAAAAATTTCTTCGTAGCCAACTGTGCTTGAAGAGATTCCAACTTAGAAGAACGAGCAGTAAGATCTTCTTGGATCTACTTTTTGGCAGCCTCTAACTCCTCCAGCTTCTTCCTGGCAACAACAAGTTTATACTCATTAACCTTAATAAAGGCTTGCGCCTTGGCGATAGCTGTCTGAGCATTGGTTATAACTTGCTCTGCGTTCTTGGGATGACCTCAGATTCTCTAGAGTCATCAACCAATCTTTAACATCCGGCTTGGAAGTCGTTGAGGTGACGAGCCTCCTCAGCCATCTGCTCCTCCATCTCTTTCCGTTCACAGTCTTGAGCAGCGAGGAGCTTATTCAACATTAGCCAGGCCTCATCCACCGGATTAGCCTTCTCCAGAGTCCTTAGCTTCTTCAAGCATATCTCCAACTGTTCGACTAGCATAAGATATGCCCTAGCTTGCTCCGAGTTTCCGTTATGACGAATGTTCTCGATTTGGCTTTCAAGAAGCATTCAGGAAACTCGAAGGAACCTCTCCTGGAGAGAACCAATTCTATGCCAGACTTCATGGAGGTGAAGAATTATTGTATTATCTGATGAGCCAATTCTTCCATGATGTCCATGGCAGAAGCCAGCTCTGTTGATGCACTCGCAGACCCCTTTCTATGATTATGCGTATGATGTCCGTAGAGGCGAGAGCGATCTCACTTGGTGCAAAGACGAGACCAACAGCAGGTTCTGTCAACGTTGAGGTCATGACCGGCACCTCCGGAATTGTTACTGTGGTAGCCTCTGAGATATAACCGCAGGGACCTATTTCACAGTACTTGGTTCAGCTTCTGAAGTTTGACGTGCGCTGTCCTCTATGCTAGTACTTGCCACGAGCTCTTCCACTTGAGCCAACCCAGTACTCTCTACTATCATAAAATTAATGTTAGCAATAACAAAAAGAATGAGAGTATATAGAGAATCTTTATTCTCTTACCAAGCTGAGGACTCGAAAATGGTAGATCCTTTGACAAGCTGCTCTGGGATGAGGGTTCCCCAGCCGTGGTTGTTGTGCCCTCAGAGATCATGCCAGTAGTAAGAAATTCAAGGCCCTCCGGCTGGACCAGTTCCTTGATCATCTCCTCAATATAGGAGGAGGTTGCAGCATCAACACCAGTAACCACTCTTGTAGGTGAAATTCAAATGAAGTGTTAAAATATTTGCCCAACTCAATGGGGTAATAGTTAAGAGGAATAGAAGAAATACCCTCAGTTATGGCAATCTCTCCCGATGGCAGAACCATCGCAGGAACATCCACCTGCATCTCTTCCTCTGAAATGTGAGAAAAACTTGCTGGTGTCAGAAAGAGCGGGTTCATCCCAAGTAGTCACTATGTTCTTTAGATGACGAAGATAACACCTAAACCAACGAGGCCTCAGGGACTGGGGCTTTGCCACTGAAAATCCCGTGGTAGGGCTGGGCTTAACAACCTGGGAAGTAAGCATCAAAAGACTGGGAGACCCCGGTTGTTGCACCTCCATCCCTCTTTCTTGAGCCGAAGAAGTTAACGGCTGAATTGAAACTTCTAGTTGAGATGGAACTTCAACTTCAGCCCTCTCCATCACTTCTTCCTGCTGTTCTGCAACCACAGCCCCTTCGGCCACAATGGACTGGCCTGCAGACTCTGCCTCCACCAAGACTGCGGGACCTCTGCTACGCAAACTCTGGGGACGAAGAGAGGAGGTTTCCTCTTCTTATTCTTATTCTTCTTCCTGTTCCTCCGTACCGGAGGGGAGTACGTCGGGCATTTGGGCTGAAACTGTAGCCTCAAATCCTTTTCTTGCTTTCTTCTAACTGGGCTCACCTTGGAAAGCAGAGGCTCGAGGACACTTGAACACAATTTGCCGAGTCCTCCGAGTGGATTGTTTCTCAGCCAATCCTACTCTAGACTCTGACCCCGTAGCTGCCTACTTTGCTAGCCTCCCTCTTGGCCTTTGTTTCTTTCTCGGCCTCTTGATACTCGGTCATCCCTCGCATCCGACAACCTTTGAACCATTCCTTGGCTTTATACGTGGATTTGATGCCTCTTGTGCATGAGGTGTTTGTTCCAAATCCAGGCACATTATTTATCATGAAATACCATGTACAAAAATCAAGACTTGCATAAGAATTGGGCGCTTGTGAGGAAGGGTGAAGATAGTTCTGGTTCCTCCAGCTATGCGTAGTACCATGCCCGGGCACCTTCGAACAAATTCTCACAGAAGCGAAGGTTTGGGTTGGGGTTACCGACGTACAATTGGTCGTAACCAAACTGCCTGGCGAATAGACAAGGCTTGTAAGGTTCTACTGTACAGAAGTTCCCTTACCGAAAAATCAAGTATCCAGGTCGGATGTTTATCAACCACGAGAAGATGCTAGAAGGTAATCGGGTGAATCCATCTAGGCCAATGAGGTTTGCAAACTTGTCCTCGTAGGATGCGTTATGAATCTCGGGAAAGCACCTATCCAATTGGTAGTTGGCTCCATTCAGAATAGTCTTCCAGATGTAAAACATGTAGTACTGCAGCCAGCTCGAGCTCTCAAAATCGCTGTACGAAAGGTACAAAACCTTCTGAAGCAGAGACGTCGGTCATTAGTGATAGAAAATGCATCACATATCAAGCCATCAGATATGTGTATGGAAGCTCAACCCTGAGACTAGGAGTCTTAACTAGGGGATGACCATTGGAATCCTTGACTGGGTTGCCCTTTGCATCTACGATTGCCTTCACCTGACAGAAGCTCTTCGTTAGCGCCCGTAACCCACTCTAGATTCCGGCCACCATTGCTGGGAGGAGAGCAATAGACTTTCCATGAGCAAGAAAAATAGCCTGGTACACCACATCGGCGACGATCACCTCATGCGGTAGTGTCGGCACCACACATCGCTTCAGCCACAGCATGAGAAAGCCCGCCAATAGAGCCCAGTCAGACATCATGACTTTGGCTTGATGGTGAAAGCTCTCAAAAATCGTGTCCAGTTTGAAAGTATCCTCATTAGACTCTGTGGTGTATGAACTGGTGGATGCACTAATCCTTTCAATTATTTCTTCATCAGTGCTCAGAGGAGTCATCGGGTCAGTCTTATTCACTCTGGAGAACAGATAGTTTGCCTATGATATCTGCTTAACTCCCCACTCCTCTATCCTATCACCTGCCCATAGATGTGAAAGTGGCACAACACCTCCCAATAAGTCTCGTACACTAGAGGATCACTCTTCTTCAGTAGATGTAGATCCTCTGTCAACGAGACATATTCTTCATAAGGGGAATCTCTAATCACTAGCCCTGAGACTTCGCACATCTAATAGAGGGCAAGCCCTATTTTCCCGACGGGAGTGAAGAACGTGCAGGTCTCTGGATTGTACCGCTCCAGGATAGTGTAAAAATATTCGGTGCTCTGCAGAATGCCATACTGGACAAGCCCTCAAGGCCCGTACAGTCCGACCTGCAACAGAAGGTCTTCAAATTCTGCAAGAGCAAATCCTACCATTCTACCCCACCATATTTTGTCGGTAGAGTGGATCCATTCAATGGCACGGAATTCTAGAGGAAAGTCACTCCTCACATCCAGGAATTGTCTGATGAAGGTGGCCGCAAGTTGTGAGGTCTCCCCTGTTGGGTATTCAACTCTGACCAAACTAGGTTGCAACCCTAGCACATCCCTCCCATGACCAATTGTAAAGGCTTCACGGGTACCTATCTTGCCCAGAGAAACTCCAGAGATTAGTTTGACCAACTCTCAGTCCATTGTCTGACACACTGACATATGCTGCAGGTAGGCCAGGGGATACATCCGCTCCATCTTCGGGAGGAAGAATCTCCTGTTGCCAATCTGGTGAAGCCATTTATAATCCCCATCATAAAGAGCAGCCTCATCCTCCTCAATTGAGTTACCAAAAAAAAAGTTAGGCTTCCTTAATAGGGCACGGGAATGTGATTCGAACCGACCGTCGAAAATGAATTCCTGGATAGCAAGCATACCGGCATTGCTGATCCGGCTCCGTCGTTCCTTTGATTTACCAGTGGTCACATGAGCAATCATTTGGAGAACGAAGATTATATTTGGGTCAGCACCACCGACATGTCCAAATGACACTGCTTGGACAAAGGGTTTGAGGAGTATCACAAAGCAAAAAAGACAACACAATAGTCAGCAACGTAAAAATTATCAAAGAGTTGAAACTCAGACGCAATGTTCATCCCAGAACCGCGTCTAATAACTAAGACGCGGAGCTCAATGAAACTTGCGTCTAAACTCAGACGCAAGGCTCACATGAAGTCCGCGTTTGAAACTCCACAACTTAGAAATTTCTCTAAGTATTGGAATCAGATGCGCGACTCAGTGAAACCCCCGTCAAACCTCAGAGACGCGAGGTTCACATGAAGTTCGCATTTGAAACTCTACAACTTAGAAATTTCTCTAAGTGTTAGAATCAGATGTGAGACTAAGTGAAACCCACATCAAACCTCAGAGACGCGAGGTTCACATGAAGTCCGTGTCTGAACTCTACCACTTAGAAAATTCTCTAAGTGTTGGGATCAAACACAAGGCTCAATGAAACCCACATTCAATAACAAGATTTACTCTGTTGGAGTTGATTTATATTATTTAAAGTAACTAAAAATTAAAATAAAGTGTTTTGAATACTTTTTGCACATCATCAAGCGGCGCAAAATGAACGGTCGAAAGTAGTGAGTTGGTTAGATCTATGTATTTAGACATATAAATTCTTGATCCGGCCATTTGATCATGATCTAAACATTTAAAAAAGAATCTTACAAACCAATTTTTGTCAGGTTTCAAATGTTTTACACCGTTTAACTAACCAACTCACTATTCAGCCCGTTCATTTTTCTCCTACTTGATGAATGTTTGAAGTATTGAAAATACTTGATTTTGGTTTATAGACAATTGAAATAATATAGATCAACTTCAACAGATGAATCTTGTATTCGGATGATGTATGGTTGTATTTGAGTAAAAAGGGCTCGGGCTCGAATTATTCTGGATTTGTGTCATTCCAGAAGGATTCGAGGCTGAATCATTCCCACTCAAATACCAACATCTGACATTCGAATATAAGATCCACTCCGTTGAAATTGATCTATATTATTTCAAGTATCTATTAACCAAAAATCAAATATTTTCAATACTTTTTGTCCATGCATGAAGTAGGGGAAAAACGAACGGCCTAAATACTGAGTTGATTAATTTAACGGTGTAGAATATTTGAAACCTAACAAAATTGGTTTATAGAATTTTTTTTAAAAATATTTAGATCATTATCAAATAGCCGGATTGAGAATTTGTATGTCTAAAGTCATAAACCTAACCCATTCACTACTTTCAGTCATCCATTTTGCGCCGCTTGATGGATGGGCAAAAAGTATTCAAAATACTTGATTTTCGGTTATAAATACTTGAACTAATATATATCAACTTCAAAGAAATGGATCTTGTATTCGAATGTCAGAGGGTTAAATTGAGCAGGAAGGATTCGGGGTCAAATCCTTTTGGAAGGACAAAAGTATGTATATATATATATATATATGTATATGTATATATATATATATATATATATATATATATATATATATATATATATATATATATATATATATATGTATATGTATGTATATATATATATATATATATATATATATATATATATATATGTATATGTATATATATATATATATATATATATATATATATATATATGATATATATATATATATATATATATATATATATATATATATATATATATATATTCTAGTGAGAAATTTTCTCAAAATAAGTTTCATCAGAAAATCATATAGGAATGATTTCGTAGATGATCCGAACCATTTATCTTGATCTACATATTCTAGTTAGGCTATCAATAAAAAATCACGCGATTTCGAGCTTTTTTACCCATGCGTCAAATGATATCTTTATTCTATGGCAAAATATAACGTCTGTTTTGTAACCACTTATTGCTTGGGTAAAAAGGCTCGGAATCGCGTGTTTTTTTATTGGTAACCTAAATAAAGTATGCGGATCAAGATGAACGGTTTAAATCATCCACATGATCACTCCTATATGATTTTTCTGACAGTCTTCGTGTGAGAAAGTTTCTTACATGAAGATCTCTCTCTCTCTTCTCTCTCTATATATATATATATATATATATATATATATATATATATATATATATATATATATGTATATGTATATGTATATGTATATGTATCAGAAATATGTATATCAGCCACAGCTGAGAGTCCCTCTCAGCCTGCGGTGACATGGCACATTATTAGCCACATTAGAAAGGACGGCCCGCCTATTGAAACAATTGAAATTACTAAATGCCCCTGCGGTAAAAGATAGTGGATCTGTATATTTATTATTTTTTTTTATATTTCTGACGTTAGTCAATATTGTCACATTATCTTTTATAACTGCGACCAAACTATGACCAACTGAGTATGAATCATGTCTCTTCAAGTGCAACTTCATCAAATCACGAAACAAATTGGAATGCTTCTTTATTAATTTTCTTTTACGCAGATTTTTTATATTTTAGAAATGCGCCTAAGTCGTAGTGGTCAATAAAATAATTTCTCAATAGTTTAAAAGCGCCCTTTGTCGCAGTCTATAATTATTTAATTTATAGATTTTTATAATATGATCTGTAAGAATTTTACTGATTGCGAACATAGTCACAGTTTATTTGTTCGCATATAACGTATAAATTATTATTATTATTTTTTTGACATATTGCATGCAATAAAGGACTACGACTATGGTCGCAGTGCTTAACGACAGCATATTGTGGATGATTTGTTTTGCTAGGTTAAATGTAATAACGGTGACTAAGAACTGATACTATAGTCACAGTTTACGTATGATTTTATATATTTGTTCTTCACTGTGACTGTTGTCTCAGCCGCCTATAAACTATGAAATTTTTTTTTTACATATTGCATACGATCAAGGACTGCGACTATAGTCGCAGTGCTTAACGACAACATGTTGTGGATGATTTTTTTACTAGGTTAATGTAATAACAGTGACTAAGGACTGATACTATAGTCGCAGTTTACGTATGATTTTATATATTTGTTCTTCATTGTGACTGTTGTCTCAGCCGCCTATAAACTATGAAATTTTTTTTACATATTGCTGCGATCATGGACTGCGACTATGGTCGCAGTGCTTAACGACAATGGTCGTAGTTTTCTAATTTGTGATATACAGTGAAATATACTGATTTGAGAGGATTGCGATGATGTTCTCAGTATCTTCTTTTATATAGTCTAATTTTGGACTGCGACCATGGTCGCTATTTCATGACAGGACAGCGACCGTGGTCGCAGTTTCATATATATCATGGACTTCGACTATAATCGTAGTTTTATTAGTTCAGAGTAATTATTATCTGAGTACTGTGACAATTATCGCAGATAAGATGCAGAAATAATAACTATACAGTATACTTTTATATGTATTAAAAATATGAAAGATCATTTACATATAGAAGTAAATTTTATTTATAATATAATATGGTCAGAAAGAGACCTTACAAAAAAAGAGCATTAAAAGCTCTTAAAAGAAGACAAAAAACGTTGAATATCAGAAGATCAGGAAATCCTAATCCTCGTCGTCATCACCATCATAAGCAGATTCGTCGTCTTCATTCTCCTCGTCTTCCTGTTCATCACTTATTTCCTCATCTTCTCTATCGTCGTCCAGCTCACTGTTCTCTTCAGTTTCTTCCTCTTTTTGACGGTGCTTTGGTTCATCGATAAACTCCTAGAATGGATCGTATGTATCAAGCTCTTCTTCTGATTCGTGTCGAGAAGAACCTGTAAAAGATATGCTCAAAGAAAGCGAGCCCCCAGCATCAGAGGACATGCTTTTATCAAGCATGTCTCTATAAAGTGGCAGAGGAATAAGTTCCTCCTCACTAACCCCCATGAAAACTTCATCATCCTCATGAAGAGGAGGATTAGATAAATATTATTTGATGTAGTGAGATAGTCAAAAAGAGTGAAGTCCACACTGCTATCAGATTCACTAGAATACCCTGAAGAAAGAGGACGGTGGGAGAATGATTGAAGTAGAAATCTGAGTGTTCAGAGGAAGAAGATGGGAAAGACATGATTCAAGAATGAATTATTTTCTGGAAGTTTTGAAATCAAATTGGAAACAAAGAGCACAAATATCGTTTTTAGATATGAGATAATATATTAGTTACAAGCACTATAAAAAGGTCAATAATGTAAAACAACATGAATAGTAATAATAATGGTTATAGGTGACGGTTGAGTATTCGAAGAAGTGGTAAAAAGAAATTAAATATTTAATTGAAGCAGTTATGGCTGGAGAATCCAAAGAGTTCTTTTTTTCAGAGGTTTATTATGTGAACTACAAATTAACTTTTTATATAATGTTTTCCTATATATTTAGATTACGTATAGTGCACATCTTTTCTTTATCGAGATTAATATTAATGCATCTATTTTTTCGAGACTGTTGCTATATCACAGTAGATAGAATATTAATTACTTCAATTAGTTCAGAGTAATTAATATAGTATTTTATAAGATGTGATATACGCGGACTGATCTCACGGTCGCAGGGCTAATCTACTTTGTAAAACGATCAAAATTCTGTTACATAAGGCATGCGAATAATAGCATGTTTCATCTGTTATTTCTATGCGAATAAGGAATGAGATTATGGTCACAGTCGTAATATAAAATTGAAAGTTATATTATATTAAGTCTGCGACCATGGTCGCAATGATCGAAAGTTTTGTTATACTATGACTGCGACTAGGATCGCAGACTTTGTAAGATGATCAAAATTCTGTTACATAAAGCATGTGAAAAAAAAGACAGCGACTGTGGTCGCAGTGCTGAACGATAGCATGTTTCGTCTGTTATTTCTATGCGAATAAGGAATGTGACTAGTGTCGCAGTCGTGATATAAAATTGAAAGTTATTTTTTTTTGATTATAGTTTTGAATATATGTGTACTGCGACCTGGATCCAATTTATAATATACATTGAGAATAAAGCAATAACAGTTTTTTTAGGTTTCACGCATGTTTTTTACTTTTACTGCTGCTATTTTTCTCATTATCTTGATCCAAATTTTTTCTTTATATTTTCGATGTAGTAGAATTAGGTATTTTATAACTGTAGATGTATTCAATAGAAAATTCTCTGTAAATTACAAATATTTTAGTTACAATTTTGTTGTGGATGAGTTTTTGCTAGTTTAGAAGTAAAAAAAAGGGTATTTTGGTCAATTTGATTGGCGATTCTTTAGGCGGGATTTTTTGATTTTTTGGCACCTACATGCTGCCATCGATATGTGGCATATATTCAGTCACGTCACCGCCGGCTGAGAAACTCTCTCAGCTGTCGGCTGAGGTACAGTAACCCCTATATAATATATATATATATATATATATATAGGGGTTACTGTACCTCAGCCGCCAGCTGAGAGAGTTTCTCAGCCGGCGGGACGTGGCAACATCAGAGCCGCAAACCTGTCAAAAATTTTGGCGGACAAAATCCAGAAAAATCCCGCCTAATTTAATGTCAGTCACCTCAACAATGTATTTTCTGAAATACCCTCACTCACAACTTTTTACCTTATGTAAAAACATTTCCTTTCAAAAAAAATTTACGGCTCTAAAATTTCACCTGATCATTCTGATCCAATTATTCTATTGTTTCACAAATTTGTTCCTTTTTTTAAAAAATATATTTGCAGCACATGGCGCCAAAGAAATCATCCGCCGAAAAAGGTACTACAAAATGATATTTCAAAATTTTGTTAGGGTTTGTTGATTTTCATAGTTTTAAATTTTTTTCAGATTTGTGTCTATTTTTTTTTAAATATTGCGACCATGGTCGCAATTAAGAAAGAGATTTTGAAACTTTAGATGACGAAATTTTTTTAAAATTTATAAATTTTCTAACACAACGATAAAGGTCCTTTTTTCAAGTTTTTTCATTTCCTTCTATTTTTACCATGGTCGCAGTATTTTTTAAAAAGCCATGTATATGTATACGATCTTGTTAATATATTTTTAAATTAATTTTTTCATTCACTATTTGTCGACCTCGTAGCAGTTGTTAAAATTATAGTTGCAGATCTGTGCGACTTAGATCGTAGAGTTTTAAATTTTTTTTTTTGGACTTTTCATTGTAGACGAATGCGACGTGGGTCGCAGTATATGATACGTCCTTTGTTTTTTTATTACATACTGACAACATAGGTCGCAGTTGTTTCAATATACGATCTAGTGTCGTGCGACCATGATCGCAGTGTATTAAACGTCATCTGTTTTTTAATTCCCGGGTCGCAGTTGTTTATGTTTGCGCTGTAGTCTTATGCGACCTTGGTCGCAGTATAGACCCGGGTCGCTGTTGTTTACATTTGCGTTGTAAATGACTGCAACCTTGGTTGCAGTGTCGACCTGGGTCGCAGTTGTTTACATTTACAATGTGGGTGACTGCGACCTAGGTCGCAGTGTTCCAAAATAATATGTTTTTTATTCCCTTATAGTTTTTAAGTAATCATTGGTCTAAAGTTTTTAATTTTTCTACATCTATAAGTAAACAACAGATGAAGGTTCGTCCGCTGAGATCGAGCCTAAAACCTATGTGCGAGTTCATAAAGAAATTCAAAAAGTACAATCAGGCCGATTTCTTAGAGGCGATCAAGAATACTCCATTTGGCCCAATCTTCATGACATTCTACAATGAGGGATTTGGGTTGAAAAGGGTCTAAAATCAAAATTGCTGTAGTGAGTATTTTAGACCTGTATGATAGGGATACAAGGATCTTTAGAAATGGGGGCAAACAAATTGAGTTAACAGTGGAGGATGTTGACCTCACTTTTGGTCTACCTGTCATAGGGCCAGATTTATTATGAATAAGACCTGTACGATGAAAGACAGAGGGGTTATAAAACATTATTTTCCCAATATAAAAAAGATCATGAAAGTATCTATTGAAGAGGCTTTGGATGATCTTCTGGTCAAGAAAAGAAGGATGGGTGAATTAGATGTGACAAAGGATGAACAACTTGAGTAGCAAGTGACTTTACATGAAATTATAAGAGACAGACAAAGACTTGCAGCTCAAGACTTTACTACAATAATCATCCTGTACATGTCAGCCACTCTATTCTTCTCTGACAGCAAATGCACGGTGCCGTGGTATATTGTCGAACAGATTGCCAATATGCAGCTGATGAGGACAATATGCTAGGCTAAAACTGTTTGGCAATTCCTGATTGAGTCAATGGACATCTCAGGCACACCACGTACGAGCTGCAAGGATGCTCCGTGCAAATTATTGTAAGTATGAATATCAAATTTGGCCAACATTGTATGAAATTTTCCCATAATCTTGTGAATATTTGTGTAAACTAATTTAATTTTACATTTGCAGTATTGGCTATGTGAGAGGGCTCCTATTATTTTTGAGCCGAGGTCTGGTTTGGAGGACAAAACCCCACGTTTTGTAAGATGGGACCTCCAGAACATTAGCAGATCTCTGCTTGAAATTGATCTAGATGAGCTTGACGCAAATATCGTAAGTTTTAAAATATTAAATACAATATAGTGTTGATTCAAATTTTATACATTTAAATGGGGCCTTGGTTCAACTTTTTTTTATGTGCATTACAATTAAAATGCGACCATAATCTCAGAATGCGACCATGGTCGCAGTATTGAGCTGTACGTTTCGCAATTCATTTTACGTGCCGGACAGACAAACTGCGACCATGGTCGCATTCTCCTGATAATACCGTATACGTTAAATGCGACCATGGTCGTAGTATTAAGCTGCAAGTCTTCGTAGTTAAATTTATGTGCCGGACAAACAAACTGCGACCATGGTCGCATTCTATCTTAATAGTTAATAAATAAACTGCGACCTTGGTCGCAGTATAATTATTTCATTGTTTTGGTTTTAACTTAAATTTTTTTTGATTTTAGATTTTGTGTCGATGGCCAACATCTCTAATGATGAAAAAATTATGATTGGCCTTCCTGTTGAAGGGTAAGAGAAGGAGGAGGAAGAAGAAGAAGAAGATGAAGAGAAGAAGAGAAGAAGAAGAAGAAGGAATACATATAATTAAGCTAACATCCCGTCGGAAAAGGAGCCAGAAGCTGCAGAAATAATTGAGCAAGAAGAGACGAGTGAGCAACAACCAACTCTTACAGGTTGTTTGCCATCACCACGGGATGAACAAACTGAAGAAATTGAAGAGTTGAGGAATCAAAATCAGTACTTGAGAGAATATATTTCTCAGCTTGAAATGAAAATTGAAAAAATGGAGACTGAGAACAGACTCAAGGCTGAATTAAAGAAAAAAAGAAGAGAAATAAGATAGAAGAAAAAAATTAAAAAAAACAGCAGAGGAAATTAAAAGTGAAAGAAGAAGAAGAAGAGCTGCTGAGAGCAGCCGCTGCTGCGGAGGAGAAGAAGAAGGAGAAGAGGAGGGAAGAGGAGGAGAATGAGAGTAGAAGGAGGAAGAAGAGAAGAAAGAGCAGGAGAGGAGGAGAGAAAAGGAGGAGAAGGAGAATGAGAGGAGAATGAGGGAAGAAGAGGATAAGGAGAAGAGGAGGAGAGAAGAGGAGGAGCAGGAGAAGGAGGAGAGAAGGAGGAAGAGGAGGGGCAGGAGAGGAGGAGGAGAGAAGAGGAGGAGAATGAGAAGAGAAGGGAAGAGGTGGAGAGGAGAAAGGAAGAGGAGGAGCAGCAGAGAGGAGGAGCGGAAAAGGAGAAGAAGGAGAAGGAGAAGAGGAGAAAAGAAGAGGAGGAGTAGGAAAAGGAGAAGAGGAGGAAGTTAGAGGAGGAGAAGAAGAGGCAGGAGAAAAAGAAGAAAGAGGGGGAAGAGTGGAAGGAGAGGATGAAAGAGGAGGAGAGGATAAGGAAGGAGAAGAGGAGAAGAAGCAGAAAATAATTATGGAGCAGATGGAGAAGCAGGCTGAAGAGAAGAAGAAAAAAATTGGAAGAGGATGAAATCATGGGTTCTGAATTTGTTGTAAATATTTCTGGGAAAGATATCCCTAATTTTTCTTTGAATATAACTCAACAGATTCAAGAACTCCAAAGAGATAGAGCTTCTGAAGAAAAAATTCAAGAACATACTCCGGATCAGAAGCAATCCTTAAAAAGAACAGTTTTGGATTACTCTAAAGGAACGATAGAAAGGGGAGTCAAAGAACGCAAGCGCGCTGAAAGAGATCGCGATGACTCCGACTTCATTTATTCAAAATAGAAGAAGAAAATTAGTGAACATCCTCTTCCATAGCCTGCGGCTCAGAGTTCTGTCACTGGTTTCGGCGACAAAGAGATTTCCCCCACTCAGCCAAAAACGAGGGAATTGACCGAAACCACAGCATACAGAATTCGGCAGCCTCATCAACAAGCTATTATAAAAAATTCTTGGACAAGGCCTTCTCTGAGTAAGTTAATTAAGTTTATTATAAATCATATCAAAAAAATGTTATATATCTATATAAGAACAATTAATTACTAACTTTGTTTTGAATATCTTGCAGTTCTACTGCATATCAGGATAACGACAACGGAATCATTGTTACAAAGAATGACATTGAGGACCTGATGTTCAGTAGAGAGTTAGATGCGAATATAATTCATTTCTACATGCAGCATCTAGAGAAAGGAGGAGGATTAAAAAGTATATTCTTTCGGAGCGAAGCTTGGGTAAACATCTATTTCTCTTTATGGTTTAATGTAATATAAATTTCCTAATTAATTTGGTGAATGTTCTTTATCACTGTTTAGGCATAACGAATGTACTGCGACTAAGGTCGCAGTTTATAATTAAATTATCACCCCAATATCAATTTAAAATAGGTTACGACTGTGGTCGCAGTTGCTGGTGGCAGTCTTAATCAACAACAAACACTACGACCTTGGTCGCTATGCGTGCTAATATGAAAGGAACAGCTACCTAATGAACTGTGACCTAAGTCGCAGTCCATGATAATATAAATCACCACGATTAATATTTTAGTAATGAAAAGTATGCGACCTAGATTGCAATTCCTGGCGGTCTTTATCAATAACAACACTGCGACCTTAGTCGCAGCATTAATTAATATAAAAATTGATAATTAAGAAACACTGCGACCATGATCGCAGTCTGTTGTGTTGATGTAATGACTTCTAATTTTCATCAATTTTTTTATACTTTAAATTCATTTTGTATTTTATTTTTCTGTTGTCCGCAGCACGGTGTTGTATCTAAAAGTAAAGATCTGGAGATCATTTCATCAAGCAGCAGCTGTTGAAAAACTGGACAGATGATGTGCAGTACATGTTCTTCCCGATCAATCACAAAACACAGTGCCAACGATCCCGGATTTCACTGGACCTTGTTGGTATTTGATTGCCATACAGAAGAGTGGATTTTTTACAACTCTTGGTTCCAGCTGAAAAAACTAGTAGTATATTAAAGCTTTATCAAAAAGATGCAAGAATAATGGTGAGTTGAAATTTAATATTTCGTTTACTGGAAACTTGCATTTAATTTGATTAATACTGATTTTTTTTCTATTGACATTGCAGAAAGAAAGATTATTACAGATTTTTGAGATTGATTTCAATAAATTAATGAGAAAAATAAATATAAAATACACAAGATGCCCCAACAAGCAAACAGGTATATAAATTTTTGACATCTCCTTACCTATCATATTTTCTACCTTTTATTATTACAAAAATCTAATTTCATTTAATGATTACTCTGTGCAAATTTCAGTGTAGATTGCGCTGTATATGTATGCAAGTACATGGAAAGTATAGCATTAGGTAGTCCACCAGCTGTTGATACTGTTACGGTTGCTGATGTACAGAGACTTAGAAGTGAGCTTGATGGTAGTGAAAAGTGCATTTTTATCATCATATTTACCGTCACATTTTCATATTTATTTATATAATTCTGCACATTTATTAATATTTTGTGATTTATTGTGTGCAGGCCTCGAAATAATAAAAAGAAAGAATTAAAGCTTAAAAGAGCCCAAAAGCCCATATTTGAAGCCCAAGAGTCAAAGTGCAAATAGCAGATTGTCAAAGTGCAAATATACAAGGGCTAAAGTTGCAAATATCAAAGATGAGGGAAGGATAGAATTCTACCAACCCTAAACTCTTGCAGGATGAGCATAAAAGCCAAAGATAAGAAGGAAATTCGTGATAAAAGATTGGGATAATTGAGATCAAGGTAACTTGATTACTAAGTTATCTCGAAATCTCAACATAAAGAGCCAGGATCAAGCTTCCAGAAGCAAACGCCCACATGGACGGACCAGGAGAAGCCACGCGCCAAAGCGCGTGGCCAGATTCACACAAAAATGCCGCAAAACCGCGGCAAAATCCAAGATTCCGCGGCAATCCGAGCTTATCCAGAGACCATTTTTCTTGGGCAACTTCATCCGGGACTCCTCTACCTTCTGCACCTATAAATACCCCCTGCAGTGCAACGTACAGGGTCGTCCAGGGTCCAGCGTCCAGCAAAGGGCCAAAAGCTAGGGTTTAGTTTTTAGGTTAGATTTTATTTTCGTTTTATTTGTAAATTTGTAACTGAGAGTGGAGGAAACTTTCATGGAGGATGGAGTCTTCGCTTGTACTGAGGTGACAGCGGTATAAGCCCGCTTATCTTCCATTGTTAATGAAATCCGTTTAAGGTTCGTTTTTGTTATTATGTTTTCATCTCTTGTTTATTCTTGTGTTTCTATGTTCCTATTTTCTTTCTTCTATGTGTTCTCTAATGCCTTGTGAAGAATGAGACCCAACTGCTTCGAGACTGCCTAGCCAATGAAGATCCCTTGATGGCTTATGGCGATGAACATCTTATACGCCATACTTGCAAGTCTTCCTGAGAAAAGGTAAATCATCGCACGGATCAAAGGTAAGCAGGCTGAAGAGGTTCGTACGTGTTCTTTCTTTTCTTCCTTTAGTTTAGATCCACATCTTCCACAATTCTTTTCTTCACTTCATTGTAAATACCATTCATTGTAAATACCACTTCCTTTCTAACTTAACTAATAAAAATAAAAACTTTAGAGAAACTTGCTTAACGCTTCCATCGCAGTCCCTCCTTGAGGATCACGACCCGCATAGCCCTGCTACCGCGGATTAGAACTGAGACTTGCACATCATATTCTAAAATACTATATTTTTGTGTGCAGGAAAATTCAGTCAACAAATTGGCGCCGTTGCCGGGAGGGACGGTAAGTTTATCTCTAATAAAAAAAATTTTATTATTAACTATTCTTTATTCTTTTCTGTTTGCAGGTTTGGAGAACAGGAATCAGAAAAACAGCAGCAGCAGTGGACATACAGCTACTCTGTGCCTCTGCCCTCGAAGGCAGAGCACCAGAGTCTACTGTAGTGCCGCGGATCCGCGGCCATAGCGCGGAAACGCGGCCTCAGTAGTGAATTACTGACTGCAGTTTTTTGCAGGTTGCTTCAAATTAAAAATACTGCTTTCTGCTCTGTTCTGATTGTTCTGTGATATACCTGTATACTGCTAATTAATTCAACAGTAAATTATTTGTTGTTAAAAAATAAAAAT
Source organism: Agave tequilana (assembly GCA_038442645.1). Classification (NCBI taxonomy): domain Eukaryota; kingdom Viridiplantae; phylum Streptophyta; class Magnoliopsida; order Asparagales; family Asparagaceae; genus Agave; species Agave tequilana. The sequence goes on from JAVJIF010021537.1 coordinate 83,130, forward strand.
TGATTAGACGTTTGCATATTAGGCACGTGGTCTTTTCAATTACTTTATTTTTACTGTTGAAGAGTGCTGGAGCAAGGTACGTACGCATTGCATGTAGAATAGGACTCATCTCTTGGTTGATTTTCTGCTTTGAGTGAATCTTATCTATTTATCTTGTACACTTGCACTAATTCATCTTAAGGGCATAACCCATTAACAAGATAAGGTGGGATTTCATCACCCTTTCTTAGCCCAAAAATCATATCCCAAGCACTCACTAACCCAAGCCTAACTTAAAAATTAGTAGACGTTGGCCCTAGGGACATCTCGGACTCAATAGGAGATTATCCTAAGGGGGAACAGTGCTGGAAGTTGACTCTTGTCAAATCAGTGTCTAGGAAAGGGATTGAGGGCCGAAAGCCCGAAGATTGGTGGTTATTTAATTAAGGAACGTCTTTGACGGAAAACCTCCCACCACTCTTACCCTGACCTGGCTGATTAACTTGTGGTCAAAGTCTGCACCCAACCTCCTGTGGACGGTCTAACCAGTTAGGAGTCGTCTAGGTCATAGGTCTACCCTAACTTAGGTTAGAATTTTTCTTTTTTTGTTTGTTGTGTTTGTGTTGGTGTGATATGGCATATAAGAATAATTTCAATTTTAATCCATATTACACCCCTAACTATTATTCAGATATTACCAAACCGGCATACCCTAACTTTGACCAATCTAGTGTGCCGGAATGGTCTTATCCGAATGAATATAACCCACACCCCCCATCTTATGACTATAATTTCCATAAAATTTCAACTCGTCACAGAGTTCATGGGGTTTCGAGTCCCCCGAGTCTAATTCTCAACCAAATTGTCCTCCATATCCATCTAGTCCACATTCTTCCCAAGATTCATACTCAGATCCACCATTCAGAATAGAAAAACCATCTATCGGGGAAATGATGAGTATGCACGAGTCCAAGCAACAACCACCATCAATCTTAGACATGATGATGCGTGAGTCCACCGATTCACAACTTCATCACGATCTCACTTCCTCTTTCCAAATCCAATTCCAAAAGAGGCTTGAAGCCATGACTCAGGCTAGATTAGCTCGCGAGCATGATTTAGATATGATGGTTCAATCTTTGCGTTCTACAGTTCGGCAAATTCTGATATCGCTGACCACTCTCTTAGAGCCGACGAACCAAGTTGCTTTGGACAACAAGATTCTATTTCAGTGCCATCATCTGAACTTGCCGAAACTCCAATTCTTGATAATTTGGCAAGTTTTCCTTTCCTGAAATAGAACTTGAGCATGAATATGATCATGATCTCCCACTTGATGATTCAATTTTATTTCCTGATCCAATAATGACTCCAGTGTCTCCACCTGATTTCACTTCTCCCGAGTCAACATGGATCCTATTCCAATTCATTATGAAATTGAATCACCCATTTTAGATGATCATATTGAACTTGACCTAGATTCTCACAATCTCTTTACTTCTGAAACTGATTGTACAATTCTGACGGAAGATGTTGACCTTAGTTTTGAAGAATTGTATGGCGATGAGCTAGAATTCCTAATATTGGAAGTAAAGAGATATCACCCATATTAGGTCACATTCCATTGTGGGAAGAAGATTGTGGACTTGAGTTTCAATTTCTTGACTTGGACCCAATTCTTGAACCTAGCCGACTCCTGAGCCCTTACTTGATTTGAGCATTTTCCCTGAGTCGGTATTCGTTCCCGCACCTATATTGTCCAAGTCAATAATTCCATCTTTTCATACTCCATTTTGGGACAAGGAGGTTGAGACAATTAACTCTGAAATTTATTATGAAATTTGGAAATTTGATGGGGTGGAAATACTAAAAAATGATTATATAATATTTAGTGGGTTATGTAAGGAAAATTTCTGGTGGGTTTCACCAAATTATTTGTTATCTTGATTGGGCCGCATTTCGTGGACCAATTAGACCACCTCCGGAACCACCACCCTAAGGTAACTTCCGCCTTTCCCTTGTTCTGTTTCATGCATATATGCATTCATTCATACATTGAGGACAATGCATGAGATAAGTGTGGGGGTGGGCTTTACTAACATACTAACATAAGTAGACACTAACACAAATTTGCTAAAAAAAAAATAAAAAAAAATTAAAAAAAAATGTTATAAAAAGGACAGTATTTTGACTTATTTTTGAAAGAAATCTAAGTTAGTTTTAAGGATTAGGAAAATCATGATTAGGATTTCTAAAAACTTGGTCAAAATAAATAAATTGTTTAAATTAGGTATAGGAGAGAAATTGAATAAATAATTAGTCTTGATTTTTACCTTAATGAAATGTGCATACCTAATGCATATCTAGGATTCTAAGACAAAGACCTGTGCCTCATAAAAAAAAAGAAGGAAAAAAAAAAATCACCAATTAAGCTGATACATGTGCCTCAAGAAGCATAAGTATTCATGCTTAAAGGTGAGTAAATAAAATAAAGTCCTTAGTTTTGGGGCCTAGTTCACTCGAATTTGAGTCCGCGGGGGTGTTTCTCACCTGGTGCCCTAAAGCCAACCGGTTGGGAGTCATTGACTTTAAGTTCGTTACATGGGTGGGTTAGAAAGCCTAAGAAGACTAAGAAATATAATATATGTATTAACACATCTAATAATCAATTAGTTAGGTATGAGGGCCTCAAGAAGCCTTGATGCTTACACGAAAGAAAAATTAGATGCGTTATACATATAAAAAAATAAAAATAAAAAAAAAGAAAAAAAAAATATATATATAAAGAGGCATGAGAGTCCAAGTTAAGGAATTCCTAGTAAAAACATAAGGATGCATATGATTTTTGGTAACAAAAAAGACTATATTAGAAATTCAATTTTAATTCTTACCTAAAATGGAAAACAATTAACTTATTAAGACTAAGTTTAAAGAATGAATAAAAATGAGGATCCTAAAACTTATAGACTACTTAGTCTCTTCAATAATAATTCAAATATTTTCCTTTTTATGGATTTTGTGGGTGCAATCCGCTGAAAACCCTCACGAGACAACACTCGTCCTCTAGGGTAACCTAGTGGTTTTAACGGCTTGTTGCACGTGCTAAGTGCAATCGTGATTCCTACGAAAGTGAGTTGGTTAGATTAACTTTTCTTTTTCTTTGTTTTACTCGAGGACGAGCAAAAAGATAAGTGGGGGGGTGTGATTGGTAGTGAAAAGTGCATTTTATCATCATATTTACCGTCACATTTTTATATTTATTTATATAATTCTGCACATTTATTAATATTTTGTGATTTATTGTGTGCAGGCCTCGAAATAATAAAAAGAAAGAATTAAGCTTAAAAAGAGCCCAAAAGCCCATATTTGAAGCCCAAGAGTCAAAGTGCAAATAGCAGATTGTCAAAGTGCAAATATACAAGGCTCTAAAGTTGCAAATATCAAAGATGAGGGAAGGATAGAATTCTACCCAACCCTAAACTCTTGCAGGATGAGCATAAAAGCCAAAGATAAGAAGGAAATTCGTGATAAAAGATTTGGGATAATTGAGATCAAGGTAACTTGATTACTAAGTTATCTCGAAATCTCACATAAAGAGCCAGGATCAAGCTTCCAGAAGCAAACGCCCACATGGACGGACCAGGAGAAGCCACGCGCCAAGCTCGTGGCCAGATTCCACAAAAATGCCGCAAAGCCGCGGCAAAATCCAAGATTCCGCGGCAATCCGAGCTTATCCAGAGACCATTTTTCTTGGGCAACTTCATCCGGGACTCCTCTACCTTCTGCACCTATAAATACCCCCTGCAGTGCAACGTACAGGGTCGTCCAGGGTCCAGCGTCCAGCAAAGGGCCAAAAGCTAGGGTTTAGTTTTTAGGTTAGATTTTATTTTCGTTTTATTTTGTAAATTTTGTAACTGAGAGTGGAGGAAACTTTCATGGAGGATGGAGTCTTCGCTTGTACTGAGGTGACAGCGGTATAAGCCCGCTTATCTTCCATTGTAATGAAATCCGTTTAAGGTTCGTTTTTGTTATTATGTTTTTCATCTATGTTTATTCTTGTGTTTCTATGTTCTATTTCTTTCTTCTATGTGTTCTCTAATGCTTGTGAACAATGAGACCCAACTGCTTCGAGACTGCCTAGCCAATGAAGATCCCTTGATGGCTTATGGCGATGAACATCTTATACGCCATACTTGCAAGTCTTCCGAGAAAAGGTAAATCATCGCACGGATCAAAGGTAAGCAGGCTGAAGAGGTTCGTACGTGTTTTTTTCTTTTCTCCTTAGTTTAGATCCACATCTTCCACAATTCTTTTCTTCACTTCATTATAAATACCATTCATGTAAATACCACTTCCTTCTAACTTAACTAATAAAAATAAAAACTTTAGAGAAACTTGCTTAACGCTTCCATCGCAGTCCCTCCTTGAGGATCACGACCCGCATAGCCCTGCTACCGCGGATTAGAACTGAGACTTGCACATCATATTCTAAAATACTATATTTTTTGGTGCAGGAAAATTCAGTCAACAGAGCTTGCATACATGATACTTGCAGAGATAGAGAGAAGAGTTGGGATGAAGAAACAGAAATGATACGAAGGATGATATTTGAAGA
>JAVJIF010021538.1:0-15000 GCA_038442645.1 Agave tequilana
AACTTTCACTCCTGATGGCCTGAATTAGGCCTTATTAGAGTCGAATAGGGCTTTACATGGAGAAAAAGTGGTTTTAAAAAGCTGAAAGTATTATTACATAGTTTATATGTACAATTACTACAAATAAACTTGTTTCAAGTCTAATTAAGAAGTGTTAACCAAAAGACAAACTTTCAGCCCAATTGAACAAAACTAGGCTATATGAGGAGTCGAATAGGGCTAAAACTAGGAGAAAACATGGTTTCAAGAGCCCATATTCAATTACATGGTTTCTATGCAAAATTACTACTAATTAGCTTGTTTCAAGTCTTAATAGGGAGTTTGACAAAAGTCAAACTTTTAGCGCGATTAGCCTAAACTCGGCCGTTTAAGAGTCAAATAGGGCCCAAATTGAAAGAAAATGTGGGTTTTAAGAGTTGGAGTAGTATAAATAGGTTCAATATAAATTTATACTAATTTACCTTATTTCTACTCTAAATTAGGAAGTTTGATCCAAAATCAAACTTTCAGCCCCGATTTGCCTTAATTCGGCCTTCTAAGAGCCGAATAGGGCGCAAATAAAGAGAAAATAGTTTTCAAGAGCTGTGAGTAATATTACATAAGTTCACTGTACAATTACTACTAACTAACCTTTATTTCTACTTCAAATTCGGTAGTTGACCAAAAATCAAACTTTCAGCCCAGATTGGCCTGAACTATACAATATTATAGCCGATATGGCCCAAAAAGAGGAGAAAACGTGGTCTCAAGAACCAGATTAAAATTACATAGTTATATGTATATTTACTACTAATTAAACCTTACTTCACTCTTAATTGTAAAGTTTGATCAAACGTCAAACTTTCAGTCCCGATGGCCTGAACTTAGCCTTATAAGAGCCGAATAGGGTCAAATAGGGTAAAAAATGCGGTTTCAAGAACCGTGAGTAGTATTACATAAGTTCAATGTATAATTTCCACTAATGAACCTTATTTTCTACTCTAAATTGGGAAGTTTAACCAAAAATAATCGTTCAGCCCCGATTGGCCTGATCTAGGTCTTATTAGAGCCAATTAGGGCCTAAACATGGAGAAAACGTGGTTTGCAAGAGCCCGGAGTAGTATTACATATTTTCAGTATACAATTACTACTAATTAATCTTGTTTCAAGTTTTAATTAGGAAACTTGTTCAAATATCAAACTTTCAGCCCTGATTGGCCTGAATTAGGCCTTATAAGGGCCAAATTGGCTCAAATAGGTAGAAAAATATGGTTTTCAAGAGACGTGAGTTGTATTACTTAGGTTTAATGTATAATTTCCACTAATTAACCTATTTCTACTCTAAATTGGGAAGTCCGACCAAAAATCAAACTTTCAGCTTCGATTGGCTGGAATTAGGCCTTATAAGGGCCGAATATGGTTCAAATGGGAGGAAAACATAGTTTCAAGTCCCCAGAGTAGTATTACATAGTTTTCATGTACAATACTACAAATTAAACTTGTTTTAGTTTTAATTGAAAATTAAGAAAAAGTCAAACTTTCAGCCCCGATTGACTTGAACTAGGCTATATAAGAGCCAAATAGGGCCAAACAGGAAAAAAATATGGTTTTCAAAAGTCAAGATTCATATAATATAGTTTCTATATACAAATACTACTAATTAAACTTATTTCAAGTCTAAATGGGTAGTTGGACCAAAAGTTAAACTCTCTGCCCCGATTGGCCTGAACTCGGCCTTATAAGAGCTAACAGCCCAAATTGAAAGAAAATGTGATTTTCAAGAGCCGTAAGTAGCATTACATAGGTTCAATGTAAAATTACTACTAATTAACCTATTTTACTACTCTAAATTGGGAAGTTTGATCAAAAATCAAACTTTCAACCCTAGTGACATGAATTAGGCCTTATAAGAGCAGAATAGGGCTCAAATAGAGAGAAAATATGATTTTCAAGAGCTGTGAGTAGTTTTACATAGGTTCAACCTATAGTTACTACTAATTAATCATAATTCTTCTCTAAATTAGAAAGTTTGACCAAAAATCAAACTTTTCAGCCCCAATTAGCTTGAACTAGCCTTATTAGAGCCGAATAGGGCCTAAACAAGCAGAAAATATGGTTTTTAAAAAGTCGAGTTTATTATTACATAGTTTTATGTATAATTACTACTAATTAACCTTGTTTCAAGTCTTAATCTGGAAGTTTGAACAAAATTCAAACTTTCAGCCCTGATAGGGCCCAAATAGAGAGAAACTGTGATTTTCAAGAGCCGTGAGTAGTGTTATATAGGTTCAATGTATAATTTCTACTAATTAAGCTTATTTCTACGTCAAAATGTGAAGTTTGACCAAAAATCAAATTTTCAGCCACAATTAGCCTGAATTAAGCTATATTAGAGCAAAATAGGGCATAAATAGGGAGAAAACGTGATTTTCATAAGCCGGAAGTATTATTACATAGTTTCTATATACAATTACTACTAATTTCTCTTGTTTTCTTAATTTAGAAGTTTGACCTAAAGTCAAACCTTCAGCCCCGATTGGCTAGAATTAGGCCCTAGAAAAGCCGAATAGGGCCAAACAGGAAAAAACGTGGTTTTCAAGAGACGGGAGTAGTATAATATAGTTTCTATATATAATTACTACTAATTAAACTTGTTTCTTATCTTAATTAGGAAGTTAGGCCTAGATCAAACTTTCAACCTCGATTGGCATGAACTAGTCTATATAATAGTAGTGGGGCCCAAATGGGGAGAAAACTTGGTTTTCAAGAGAGTGTGTGGTATTACATAGTTTCTACGTATTGTTACTACTAATTAACTTCGTCTCTAGTCATAATTTGGAACTTTGATCAAAAATCAAACTTTCAGCCCTGATTGCTTGAACTAGACCTTATAAGATCCGAATAGGGTCAAAATATAGGGAGAAAACGTAGTTTTCAAGAGCCAGGAGTAGTATTACAAAATTTATATGTACAATTACTACTAATTAACCTTATTTCTTATCATAATTGGGAAGTTTGACCAAAAGTCAAACTTTCAACCTCGATTGGCCTGAACTAGGCCTTATTAGAGCCGATATGGCCTAAATAGGGAGAAAACGTGACTTTGGTCATACTTCCTAATTGAGACTAGAACCAAGTTTCATAAGTAGTAATTGTATATTGAAACTATGTAATATTACTTCTGGCTCTTGAAAACTTTGTTTTATTTGGGCTGTATTTAACTCTTATAAGGTTTGGTTCAGGCTAATCGGGGCTGAAAAGTTTGACTTTAGCCAAACTTCAATTCAGACTAGAAAAAAGTTAATTAGTAGTAATCGTTCATAGAAACTATGTAATACTACTCCCGGCTCTTGAAAACTACGTTTTCTCCTGTCATCAGCTATTTGGCTCTAATAGGGCCTAGTTCAGGTCAATCGGGCCGAAGTTTAATTTTTTGTTTAACTTACAAATTTAGAGTAGAAATAAAGTTGATTAGTAGTAATTGTAAATTGAACCTATGTTCACTCACGGCTCTTGAAAACCATATTTTCTCTCTATTTGGGCCCTAATTCTGGCCAATCGGCTCTGAAAGTTTGGCTTTTAATCAAACTTACTAATTAAGCCTTGAATAAGGATAATTAGTAGTAATTGTATATAAAAACTATGTAATACTACTCCCGACTATTGAAAACCACGTTCATCCCATTTGGGCCCTATTCGGTGCTTATAAGGTCTAGTTCAAGTCAATCGGGGCTGAAACATTGACTTTAGGTCAAACTTTCCAATTAAGAACGGAAACAAGGTTAATTAGTAGTAACTGTGTATAAAAACTATATAATACTACTCACGACTCTTAAACACCTCATTTTCTCCCTATTTGGGCTCTATTCGGCTCTTATAAGGCTTAGTTCAGGCCAATCGGCACTGAAAGTTTGACTTTTGGTCAAACTTCTCAAATAAGCTTGAAACAAGGTTAATTAGTAGTAATTGTACATAAAAATTATGTAATATAACTCCCAGCTCTTGAAAACCATGTTTTATCTTGTTTGGGCATTATTCAGCGCTTATAAGACCTAGTTCAGGCCAATCGGGGCTAAAACACTGACTTTTGATCAAACTTACCAATTAAGACAAGAAACAAAGTTAATTAGTAGTAATTGTAAATAGAAACTATATAATACTACTTACGTGTAATGCCCCGATCCCGCAGGTAGGGGGATGTTATGGTGACGTACATACGCAGGGCGGAGATACCCTCACGTACGTACGCTAAGCCTCAGTACAGGGAATAAATACAATAGTTACAATAATTCCAGTATGAAATAAGTACAAGAATACCTACAAAAGGGGTTAGTGATCATGAGAGATATAGAAATATGGATAAATTAGGAAATAAGGCTAAATAATAAAGATACCTATGAATGGTATCGATGACGAGTCTCCTATGTGAATCCAATGAAATATCTGACAATATAATATCTCGGATCTCCAACCTGGGCTCACAAAACCAGGGTCGTTAGAAAGCGACCTAGTGTGTGGTAAAATGAAGGGAGCAGTAATATGTACTATAGTAATACAGGCACGATAATAATATATAATACGTGTTTATGTATCAGTGATACCATATAATAGGAATTTAAGAATCAGTAGAAATATAAAAATGTCATATTTTAATACAATCACTACCTAGCATGTTATCATCGGGTCATGTCTACAATAGTATCCAATTGTATATAATAAATAATGTTGTATAGTGGTGACGTGATAGAAATAAACATGCAGATGTGCAGTATGCAACGTAACCATCCTACTGTGTGTGCATATACAGTAATGATGTCTGCAAGGTATGCATAAAGCAGAATATATGTAATGCAGAGTATATGTGTCCATGAATAGTGTGTTAATACATAAAGTGTAACAAACATAAGAAAGTGTAATAAGGTATACAAGTGACATGATTGTGGATAACATATCAGGAATAGTAACAAATATTAGGATAACATATCAGGAGTGTAACAAATCAATTTTGTACACCGTATCGAGTACGGATACTGTGATACATACATCAAGGATCGGGAGGTTACATTACGACTCTTAAAAAAACACATTTTCTCCCTACTTGGGCATAGGTAAGGCCAAGTTCAGGCCAATCGAGGCTGAAAGTTTGACTTTTGGTCAAACTTCCCAATTAAAAATTGAAACAAGGTTAATCAGTAGTAATTATATATAGAAACTATGTAATACTAATCACGGCTTTGAAAAAAACTTTTTCTCCCGTTTGGGCCCTATTTGGCTCTTATAAAGCCTAATTCAAGTCTGGTTCAGGCCAATCGGGGCTAAAAGTTTGACTTTTGGTCAAATTCCCAATTAAGACAAGAAATAAGATAAATTAGTAGTAATTATATATAGAGACTATGTAATACTCCCATCTCTTTAAAACTATATTTTTCTCCCCTTTTGGGCCATATTCAACTCTTATAATAAGGGCTAGTTCAGGTCAATTGAGACTGAAAGATGACAAACTTCCCAATAAAAACTAGAAATAAGGTTAATTTGTAGTAATTGAACATATAAACTATGTAATACTACTCCCAGCCTTTAAAAAAACACGTTTTCCCGTGGCGTCGACCCTGTTCGGCTCTTATAAGAATTAGTTCAGGCCAATCGTGGCTGAAAATTTAATTTTTGGTCAACTTTCCAATTAAGAATAGAAACAAGCTTAATTGGGAGTAATTGTAGATAAAAATTATATAATACCACTCACAGCTCTTGAAAACCATATTTTTTCTCCATTTGAACCCTATTCGGCTCTATAAGGCCTAATTCAGGCCAATCGGGAATAAAAATTTGGCTTTCAGTGAAACTTTCAAATTTTGAGTAGAAATAAGGTAAGTAGTAATTGTACATTGAACTAGGTAATACTATTTTCGGCTCTTGAAAACTATGTTTTCTCCCTTTTTGGGCCTTATTCGGCTCTTTTAAGGCCTAGTTCAGGCCAATCGGAGATAAAAGTTTGACTTTGGTTAAACCTTCCCAATTAAGGCTAGAAAACAAGATCATAAGTAGTAATTATGCATAAAAACTATGTAATACTACTCCCGTCTCTTAAAAACCATGTTTTCCTCCTTTTTGAGCCCTATTCAGCTCTCTAAGGCCTAGTTCATGCCAATTGGGGCTGAAAATTAGACTATTGGTCAAACTTCCCGATTAAGAATAGAAATAAAGTTAATTTGTAATGCTTGTAAAATGAAATTATGTAATACCACGCATAGCTCTTTAAAAATTATGTTTTCTCCCTGTTTGGGCCCTATTCGGCTCTTATAAGGCTTAGTTCAAGGCTAGTCGGGAATGAAAGTTTGACTTTTGGTCAAACTTCCTAATTGAGACTAGAACAAGTTAAATTCGTAGTAATTGTATATTGAAACTATGTAATACTACTCTCTGCTCTTGAAAATCGTGTTTTATTCCCGTTTGGGCCGAATTTGGCTCTAATAAGTTTTGGTTCAGACTAATTGGGGTTGAAAGTGTGACTTTTGATCAAACTTCTCAATTAGCACTAGAAAAAAGGTTAATTAGTAAAATTATGCATAGAAACTATGTAATACTACTCTCGGCTCTTGAAAATAACGTTTCTTATGTTATCAGCGTTATTCGGCTCTAATAAGAGCTAATTCAGGCCAATCGGGTCCGAAAGGTTGATTTTTTGTCAAAATTCCCAATTTAAAGTAGGAATAAGGTTAATTAGCAGTAATTATACTTTGAACCTTATAATACTATTCACGGCTCTTGAAAACTATATTTTCTTCCTATTTGGGCCCTATCGGCTCTTATAAGCCCTAGTTCAGGCTAATCGGGGCTGAAAGTTTAATTTTTGTTAAACTTCCCAAATAAGCCTTAAAACAAGATTAATTAGTAGAAATTATATAAAACTATATAATACTACTCCCGACTCTTGAAAACCACGTTCCTTCCGTGTGGGCCCCATTCAGTGCTTACAAGGCCTAATTCAGGTCAATCGGGGCTGAAATATTTACTTTTGGTCAAACTTCCCAATTAAGACCAGAACAATATTAATTAGGAGTAATTCTATATAAAAACTATGTAATACTACTAATAACTCTTAAACACCTAATTTTCTCCCTATTTGGCTCTATTCGGCTCTTATAAGGTTTAGTTCTAGCCATTCCGGGCTGAAAGTTTTGACTTTGGTTCAAACTTCCAAATTAAGCCTTGAAATAAGGATAAGTAGTAGTAAATGTAAATATAAACTATGCAATACTACTCTCGGCTCTTGAAAACCACGTTTTCTCCCGTTTGGGCCTTATTTGTTGTTTATAAGGCCTAATTGAGGCTAATCGGGGCTGAAACATTGATTGTTAGTCAAACTTCTCAATTAGGACCAGAAATAAGGTAAATTAGTAGTGTAAATATAAATAGAAACTATATAATACAACTCATGACTCTTGAAAAACACATTTTCTTTCTATTTGGGCCCTATGTAGGCCAAGTTCAGGCCAGTTGGAGCTGAAAGTTGACTTTTAGTCAAATATCTCAATTAAAAATTTAAATAAGGTTAATTAGTAATAATTTTACATAGAAACTATGTAATACTTATCACGGCTCTTGAAACCACGTTTTCTCCCCGTTTGGGCCCTATTCGGCCCTTATATGGCCTAATTCAAGTCTGGTTCAGGCCAACCAGGCTGAAAGTTTGACTTTTGGTTAAATTTCCCAATTAAGACTAGAAATAATGTAAATTAGTAGTAATTATACATAGAGATTATGTAATACTCCTGTCCCTTGAAAATTATATTTTTCTCCCTGTTGGGCCATATTCAACTCTTATAATAAGGCCTAGTTCAGGTCAGTCGATGCTGAAAGTTTGACTTTTTGATAACTTCCCAATAAAGTCTAGAAATAAGATTAATTGGTTTTAATTGAACATATAAACTATGTAATACTACTCTCGGCCTTTGAAAACCATATTTCCCCTGGCATCGGCCTTATTCGACTCTGATAAGGATTAGTTCAGACCAATCATAGCTGAAAATTTAATTTTTGGTCAAACTTTCCAATTAAGACTAGAAATAAGCTTCATTGGCAGTAATTATATATAGAAACTATATAATACCACTCACGGCTTTTGAAATCTATATTTCTTCCCGTTTGGGTCCTATTCGGCTCTATTAAGGCCTGATTCAGGCCAATCGGGGCTGAAAGTTACTTTCAGTAAAACTTCAAAATTTAGAACAGAAATATGATAAATTAGTAGTAATTGTACATTGAACTAGGTAATACTACTTTCGGCTCTTGAAAACTATATTTTCTCCCAGTTTGGGTCTTATTCGGCTCTTTTAAGGCCTAGTTCAGGCCAATCGGGGATAAAAGTTTGACTTTGGGTCCAACTTCCCAATTAAGGCTAGAAATAAGATTAATAAGTAGTAATTGTGCATAAAAACTATGTCATACTTACTACTCCCGCCTCTTCAAAACCATTTTTCCTCCTTTTTGGAGTTTTAGAGCTAGTATTTAATTTTTATGTACAATTGCTACTAATTAATCTTGCTTCTACTCTTAATTAGGAAGTTTGATCCAAAGTCAAACTTTCAGCCCTTAAAAGAAACAAATATGGCCCAAACGGGGAGAAAATATGGTTTCAAGAGCCGAAAGTATTATTATATACTTTCAATGTACAATTACTGATAATCAACTATATTTGTACTCTAAATTAAGAAATTTGTCCGAAAGTCAAACTTTCGGGCCCGAATGGTCTGAACTAGGCTTTATTAGAGCCAAATAGGGCTCAAACAGGAGAAAACGAGGTTTTCAAGAGCCGTGTGTGATATTATATAGTTCTATGTATAATTACTACTAAATAACCTTGTTTCGATCTTAATTGTGACGTCTGACCAAAATTCAAACTTTCAGTCCTGATTGACCTGACTAGGCCAATAAGAACCGAGTATGGCCCAAAAAAAGGAAAAAACGTGGTTTTCAAGCGCCGAGATTAATATTACATAGTTTCAATGTATAATGACTACTAATTTACATACATACATACATACATACATATATATATATATATATATATATATATATATATATATATATATATATATATATATATATATATATATATATATATATAGGTGTATATATATATATATATATATATATATATATATATATATATATATGTATACCTATATATATACCTATATATATATATATATATATATATATATATGTATGTATACCTATATATACCTATATATTGTATATATATATATATATATATATATATATTATATATATATATATATATATATATATATATATATATATATATATATATATATATATATATATATATATATATATGTATGTATGTATACCTATATATTGTGTGTGTGTGTATATATATATTGTAAGATCACCTAAAGGGGGGTGAATAGGTGATGGCTAATCTAATGGTCACTTATGAACAATATGCGGAATTAAAACTAAGTTGACCAAATTAAAATTCTTTTAATTAAACACTTATGTATAACACAAGAGTGTTGCCGAATTCCCTTGCGAGGCTCTGGACAAACTCCTCTAGATTCCCCTTGAATGGGTTGAGGTGCCGCGTTGGCTCTCTTGGTTGAATACTAGTGTTAACAACAATCCCAAGCAAGTATGTATATCAATTATGAGCACAAGGGAATATATCATGCATATATAAGATGAACACAATAATTGAATGCAAGATGTAAAATAGAGACAAAAAGAGAAAGAGAGCAAGAGTGAGCAATCGCAAACACAAAGGGTTTGTTTCGAGGTTCGAGCACACTTGCTCTACATCCCCGCCTTCGACACACGAAGGATTTCCACTATGCAAGATCCCACCGGATCTCTCCTCGGTGCCGCAACACCTACAAGCCCTCGGACTCTCTAGTCCCTTACACACCACAAGCCCACCGGCTCGTCGAGGCCGCACCTCAAGCTACAAGTCCTCACTAGGACCCAACAACACCAAGTCCTCACTAGGACCCTCAATCAAACCGCGAACACAACCGTCCGCCTTCTCAAAGAACAAGAAATGATCTCTTGGTGATCTAAACACTTGATCACCAATTACAAACTCTCACTACAACTCTCCTATAGGATGAATAGCTCAATGGATGCTCAAGTGTAGTGTGAGAAAGCAAGGAAAGAATCTTTGGTGAAAAACACAAGAAAAGCTCTTTTACACTCTTTGATAAAACTCTCCTTTTAATTGGAAGTATTGACTCTAATTTTGTGGAGAAAAACCCTTCAGAAAGACTGGGAAAAACTAGCTCTAAGGTCTCCAAAAATCTTGGCTTAAAACAATGACAAAACCCCCTTTTATAGAGGCCAGAAAAATCTGACCGTTGGGCTCTGTCAGAGCTACCGGTCGACCGGTCCGGTCGACCGGCAACGGTCAAAAATCCGACCGTTGCAGCCTCCGGTCGACCGGCCCGGTCGACCGCGCAACTGGAGAAGAGAGTAAACTCTCTGTCGGTCGACCGGCCCGGTCGACCGATAATTCCCGAGAGCAAAGCTCTCTGAAGCGGTCGACCGGCCCGGTCGACCGTTCTCCAGTGCACACTGGCGTGCACGTCCGGTCGACCGACCCGGTCGACGGCCTCTGTCAGTTCTGAAAATCAGAACTGGCAGAACCAGAAAATAGGGATTAAGGATTGGTCTTTTGGCTTAATAAAATCCCAGAAATTCACAGTAAATCCAGAAAAATAGTTTCAATCAAAATAAAAACTGTTTTTCTAGAAATATGTTTTTCTAAAACTTGTTTTTCCATAACTTCACAAAATACAAAAACAAGATATTTTGAACTTATAAAGCAAAGTGTGTATGGATATGATCCACCACACAATCAAGATAAAATATCTAGTTTTTGACATAAAGCACTAAACTTGTTTTGGTTAAAAGATATGTATATAAGAAATTACCAAAACCCAAAGTAGATATTTTGTCATAAGGAAAATCTCATCAAATACAAAACAAGATATACTTTTAAAGCATAGTGTGTATGGATATGATCCACTACACAAATAAGATGAATATCTAGTTTTTGACATAAGGCTCTAAACTTGTTTTGGTTAAAGGATATGCATATAATAGATCACCAAAACCAAGTAATGTATTTTGACAAATGAAAAATCTTTTTCTAAAATAAAAATTCTTTTATGAAAGTAATCTTATAAAGAGTTCTATCAAGAGTGTGTGTGTGTGATATAACTTGAGCAATCCACCAACTATTCTATCCTTTACATTTATCTAAAATAAATCTTATAAAAACAAACCTAGACTCAAGTCTTCATCTTCTTGAAGTCTTCCCTTGAAGGCTTCTCATCTTCTTGACTTGGTCCAAATGCAATCCACCGAGCTCATCTCTAGATGTGTTCTTGATGCATAGGCTCGTGAATCAACCGGTGCTAGCTTCCAACTTGTCTTTAAATCCTTTGTTGAAGCTCCACACCTACTAAGATCTTGATAATGAATCTGTCACTAATTAAACACAAGATCATTAGTAAACATAACTTCATGAGTTGATCATCATCAAAACTAGGGTGATAGGCCTTTGGGCCAACAATCTCCCCCTTTTGATGATGACAAAACTCATGGAGTTATATATGCATGGATTAAAGTAAAGCTTCAAAGAAACTCCCCCTTAACTCATGCATATCAAATAAATGATAAAGATATGACAATGAAGCACATGACATGTATGCAAATGAATGGAGATAACACAAAAACAAAATCTTTTTCTCCTATTTGCAATACAAATATATATATATATGCATAAATACAAATCTTATACAACCTTAAGTAAGGAAGACAAATACTTCTCCCCCTTAAGTAAGGAAATCATGCATATATCACAAATACATCACAAATACTTCTCCCCCTTTTTGTCAATCATCAACAAAGGGTTCAAAGTAAAAGCAAATCAAAACAAATTTTCTCCCCCTTATGTCAAAAATAAAGAAGTCAAGGAGGGGCAATACAAATCAAAAATTGTGAATTTTTCTCATCAAAACAAAATCATTAATTCTATTTTATCAAAACAAATTTGAATTTTCTCTTTGATATCAAATAAAAAATATTGATACCATTTTAAAATCTAATGCATAAGCTTGAAAAATAAGATTTGAATTAAGCTTAGCATTAACAACACATGAAGAATTCGAACTAGTTAAATGAGAGTGTTTAACAACTAGTACGAAATCCTTCTATCAAGGAATAAATCTAAGGATTTTCATGAAATAGCAATGAAACACAAAACACTCAAACACTCTAATCTATAAAGTCCAAATAGTTTCAAAAGAAGTGAGTGTACTAATGTTATGTGAAACATGGCATCATGAAAATGGCAATAAGGTACAATATTCCTTAGAAAATCATAAACATCAAAATCATCTCACATTTTTTATTAAATCATTGAAAACAAAATCTATATGTCAAGATATATGTATGTTTTGACAATACATGAAATATACATACATATCTCTTAAACTCAAGTGAGTCTATATGAATGGATTTGCATTGAAGGCAAAAGACTCAAGAGTTATACATGTATATTTTAAGGTTTGGCAAAATACACATATACATGAAATAAAAGGCACATGATCATAAATCAAATCCAAAAGGTGAACATAAGTTTAAATATGTATGAATCATCAAAACTAAGCAATACAAGTACATTTCAAGGGTTCAAATAAGCATTTAAGCACACTTACTAATAGATCTTTTGAGGCCCATGATATGTTCAAGTATAAATCCTAGTGTTGACAAAAACTAACATGTAAACTAATATTCAAATCATGAAGCATTAAATTTTAAGAAAAATAGAATCATGTGACAATCTCAAAAACTATTTGAAGAATACATAACTAGTATAAATGTTTTTGAAAACTAGTTAAAGATCCTTCAAATATGTCAAATCATATGTTTTTCATGAATGAGACTAAGTACATAAAAATCCAAGCACTCATAGTCCATAAAGCTCATAAATATATTTTTGAATAAAAGATGAGTGTTCAAGGTTATGTAAATAGTATTTTCATGAAAGTTGTCATTGAAGCTCAAATCACATAGAAATCATTGTTATCAAATCAACACAAAATCATTTTTATTAAAAACTACAATCTTCATGGTATATATATGAATTATACCAATCTAACAATACACATACATATCCCAAAATTGTAAAAGAGTCTATCAAATATTTGCATGAAAGCTAGAGACTCACGGGTATACATGTATATTTATTGGATTTGAATTAAACACACATATACATGAAGTAAAATCAAAGATAGGCATAACAAGTATAAATGACCGAATCATCAAAACTAGCCTATACACATGCATATAGTGGACACAAATGAGCATGAAGTTCAAATATATATGAGTCAATTGTAGTTCACTATTTGTACATGTGTAATACAAGTTTTGATAGAAACTACACTTAAACTAGTATATACCACATGAAACACCAAAATATCTTAAAATATGAACATGCTATGAATATTATGAATGAACAAGCATGTACATAAATGAAATAGGAGTTTAGAAATTGTTACCAACTCCAAAGCTCCTAGCATGGTGGTTGATCCACCAAAGCTCCTTGATAGCGATGCAACCCAAAAGTATGTCCATCATGTCCAAGTGCATCCACTACCAAGGTACCATCCCTCTCACGTTTTGAGAGAGCCCTCACCTACATCACAAGCAAAAGGTGGGGGTTTTGGTACCCATATTTTCTTGGGTCCTTTGAGGTTAGCTTTATTATAAGGAACCCAAAATCCTTTAGACATAGCAAAATATAAGTTATGCTTCTTATCAAAACAATATTTTGCTAAATGGCCTTTGCGACCACAATGTGTACAAGTGTACACCCTATCATGATGCTTATGAGTGTGATTGTGATCGTGATGTGCAACATAAGCATGAGCATGATGAGTATGTGCATGAGCATGAGGAGTTTGTTTCTTTGAAAACATTGACTCCAACTTAGTATGATTAAATGCACAAGAGTTCAAAGTTGAACTCAAATTATCCATTTTATTTTTCAAATTCTTAATCTCATTAGTTGTGGCATGAAAAGCATGATGAGATAAATAATCATTTTTCTTTTTCTTTTGAGAAACAAAATCTTTTTCTTTTTCAATAAATTTTTTTTCAAAGATTTATTTTCTTGAAAAACTTCTTCCTTTTGTTTTTCTACCAAATCAATCTTATTTTTCAAAATCATATTTCCTTCACATAAAACATTCAATTTAGATATTAAGGAAATATTCTCATTTTTCAAATCTTCATTTTCTTTTTCTAAGCATGCCATTTTATTTCTAAAAGAATCATTTTCTACATGCATGCAATCAATGTTCTTTTTCAAATTCTTGTTATCTTTTTCCAAGCATGCAATGTTACCTCTAAAAGAGTCATGTTCTACATGCATGCAAGCAATATCCTTTTTCAAATTTTTATTATTCTTTTTAATCATGTCATATTTCTCAAGCAATAATTGGCAAAATGTATTAAGCTCATCATATGACATATTAACATCCTCATCCTCGGATTCGGTAGTTACCTCAAGGGGGTTATCCCCTTGGACCATATAGCACACGTTGGAGATGTCGCTTCCAACGTCCGAATCGCTCCCCGCATAGTATAGATCCTTTTCGCCAAGGGAGATGAGGGTGTTCCATACTACAAAAGCCGAATCAAGATTAGTCATTTTAGACAAATAATCATTATCTAAGAAAGATACTAAAGCATGTAGGGCTTTTGCATTAGCCTCAATGTTCTTACCATTTAAGCAATATTCTTTATTAGTTGTGGCAAGATATACACTAAGGCCAAGTCCTTTGAGGAACAAAGACATCTTAACCTTCCAAATTTGGATGTTAAGAATGTCAAAGGTGGGTGGTGACATGAAGTCCATTGTGTGTGTACAAATCTTGTGATTAGCCTAAAAGAGGATCTTTAACTCTTAGGTTGTTAGACCCAATATCAAGAGCA
>JAVJIF010021538.1:20000-22500 GCA_038442645.1 Agave tequilana
GAAAAATAATAGTTCATATAGAAATAATTGGAAAAACGACTACAATAATGACTGGCGAAAAGGCCAAACTAGGAATTATTACCCTAGGCCAACACCTCCAGACATCCAATATGAAGAAAGGCAATATTTAAATCAAGTTATGATGGCACTTCTGTTTACGAATGTAATATAGATGGGAAAAGTGAGTATGAAATATTAAATACTTTACAAGAAATGGGTATGGCAGTAACTGCCTATAAAACAAATCGATTACCTGAACAAAATGTCACAATGTACATTATCACCGGATTCACAGGGCAATTAAAATATTGGTGGGATAACTTATTACCCTAGAAGAAAAACAAACGATTCTGAATCATGAAATAGAAATAGAAGACGCTCAAGGAGCAATTACAAAAAAAATGATTCCGCCAGTTTTCTCATAGTTACTATAGCAACACATTTTGTAGGAAATCCTGCGGAAGAATTAGGATCTTCAAAAATATTCCTTACTAGTTTAAGATGTCCAACCCTCTCTGACTTCAGATGGTATAAAGACATATTCCTAACCCATGTATTAAAACAATCAGATTTAACTAAATCATTTTGGAAAGAAAAATTCATAACAAGACTCCCAATCTGTTTTCACAAAGAGTTTTACAAACCTTTAAAAGGCTATGGGAGTTGAAGATGATAATATTGACTTTAGCACTATTACATATGGTCAACTATTTGCATTTGTTAAGAAAAAGAAGCTTTACAAGCCTGCCAAGAATTAAAATTCCAAGCCAAGTATGGTAACAAACGTAAAGAGATGGGCTCCTTCTGTGAAGCATTTGGTATTACAGGAATAAGAGCTCCCTCAACTGAAAAAGACGTAATCAAAAGATGAGCCCCTACAAGAGCCATAAAACAAGAAGACATAACTATTCTCAGAGCCATAAAATAAGAAGACGTAACTATTCTCAAAATCATTCAAACAAAAGCCATTACCAAAACAAATCCAAACCAATTACTTGTTACAAATGCGGCAAACCTGGCCATATGGCAAGTGAATGCAAATCAAAAGAAAAAAATAAAATTAACGAAATTATAGATAACCTGTCAGACATAGACTTCGACGTAAGGAAAAAACTAAAGGAAAGACTACAAATCTACTCTGAAATTAATAAGATATCCGATGACGATGAATTTTATAATTCATCAAGCTCTAGCGACTCTGATTGTAATGTAAAACAATCAACATGATCAAGGAAAATACTTTAAAAACACTCAAAACAAGCAATTCAAAGAGAGAATTAAAAGAATTAATATTCGACATGATACAACAGATTCCTGATTTAAAAACACAAAAGGAGCATCTAGAAAAATTAAGAACTCTAATAGTTAATGAAGAAGAAGAAAAGGATAATTTAACTCAACCTTTCAGCATTTCTAAACTCTTTGAAACTTATCCAATAAATACTAATTAGGAACCAAACCAAACGACTTTCATAAACTCCAAACAGAAATACAACTATTAAAGGAAGAAGTCAAACACATTAAAGAAAATCTTCGACAAATAGAGACAAAAAATTTAGCCTATGAAACACAAATGTGCCTTATCCAAAACCAAATTGATAAAGCAAAGAAAACTTACTGCATCAGAATCATTGGAAGAACCGCTTCCTTTCTCCCTGAATGAAATAAATATTTCAAACAATTGTCCTTCTAACCCTAAATTCATCTCCACCGTTGAGAGATTCAACTACCAAAAATGGTTCATATTTGTAACTCTGGCTATCAACAATTCAAAAATAACCCTTACAGCCATGATTGATTCAGGAGCCGACCATAGTGTAATTAGAAACGGTATCCTCCCAACAAAAAATTATGAGCCCACAAAAGAAAAATTAAGTACAACAAATGATTCACCTTTAAAGGTTATGGGAAAAATAACAAAAATATCAATATGTAATGAAACAGTTTGTTTCAAACATCAATTCATTGTTATTAAAAAACCTAAATACTGATATAATATTAGGAATACCATTCCTAACTCAAATCTATCCATTTTGGGCTGATTCAAAAGGACTAGGAACAAGAATCATGGGGCAAGAAATCATATTTAGGTTCATAACCCCTGTCCAATACAAAGAATTAAATACCCTACAAACCAATTCAATTACCAAAGCATAAATCTGATCTATGGAAGAAAATCATTCATGCATTCCCCGTGCATTCATGATAATCCTACACACTTGATTCAAACAAGATCCTCTTTTAATCCCTGGATTCCTGACCACAGATTCATGATGAACGAAGATAAAGGAAAATCCCCAATCCAAAAGTCGGTCAATCCCAAAGATTATGAGATAAAGGTCTCACCTCTTTCGACCTCTTCTATTCAAAGTCCCAACAGATTCCAAGTCCTTGGCAACTTTCCTCCTCTTCCCTTTGCTATAACCACTCCAACAAAACCTCAAAATACTCCACGACCTCAATCCGACTCATCTCCATATTTCATTAAGAAAAATCCTGA
>JAVJIF010021538.1:27500-59383 GCA_038442645.1 Agave tequilana
CTACTCCTGGATCTTGAAGACCAAGTTTTTCCTGTGCTTAGGCCCTATTCGGCCCTAGTAAGGCCTAATTCAGGCCAATCGGGACTGTAAGTTTTATTTTTGGTCAAACTTCCTTTATTAGACTAGAAATAAGGTTAATTAGTTGGAATTGTATATAGAAACAATGTAATACTACTTTCAGCTATTGAAAACCATGTTTTCTCTCCCTTAGGCTCTATTCGGTACTTATAAAGCCTAATTCAGGCCAATCGGGGCTGAAAGTTTGACTTTTGGTCAAACTTTTTAATTAAAACTAGAAACAAGTTTAATTAGTAGTAACTATACTTAAAAACTATGTAATACTACTCTGGCACTTGAAAATCACGATTTCTCCCCATTTAGATCCTATTCGGCTCCTATATAGCATAGTACAGGCCAATCGGAGCTGAAAGTTTTGACTTTTGGTCCAATTTCTCAATTAAAATAAGAAACAAGTTAATTTGTAATAGTTGTACATAAAAACTATATAATACTACTTCTGACTCTTGAAAACTACGTTTTCCCCCGTTTTGGCCTTGTTCAGCTCATATAAGGCATAGTTCAGGCCAATCAGGGCTGAAAGTTAGTCAAACTTTCCCAATTAAGAAAACAAGGTTAATTAATAGTAATTGTATATAGAGACTATGTAATAATACTCCAAGTTTTTTTTTCCATTTGGGCCCTATTCGGCTCTTCTAGGGCCTAATTCTGGCCAATCGGGATTGAATGTTTGACTTTAGGTCAAACTTTTCAATTAAGAAAATAAGAGAAATTAGTAGTAATTGTATATAGAAACTATATAATAATACTCCTGGCTTTTGAAAATCATGTTTTCTTCCTCTTTATGCCTTATTCTGCTCTAATATGGCCTAGTTCAGGCTAATCGTGGCTGAAAGTTTGATTTTGGTCAAACTTCGCATTTTGGTGTAGAAATAAGCTTAGTAGAAATTGTACATTGAACCTATGTAATACTACTCACGGCTCTTGAAAATCACAGTTTCTCTCTATTTGGGCCCTATCGGGGCTGAAAGTTTGAATTTTATTCAAACTTCACGATTAAAACGTGAAACAAGGTTAATTAGAAGTAATTATACATAGAACTATGTAATAATAAACTCAACTTTTGAAAACCACATTTTCTGTTTGTTTTGGCCTATTCGGCTCTAATAAGGCTAGTTCAAGCCAATCGAGGCTGAATGATTTTTGGTTAAACTTTCCAATTTAGAGCAGGATTAAGATTAATTAGTAGTAATTGTACGTTGAACCTATGTAAAACTACTCACAGCTCTTGAAAATCACATTTTCTCTCAATTTGGGCCGTTGGCTCTTGTAAGGCCGAGTTCAGGCCAATTGGGGCAGAAAGTTTGACTTTTGGTTAAACTTTCCAACTAAGAGTTGAAGTAAGTTTAATTAGTTGTATTTTTATATAGAAATTATTGAATCTTGACTCTTGAAAACCATATTTTTTCCCGTTTGGGCTCTATTCGGCTCTTATATGGCCTAGTTCAAGTTAATCGGGGCTGAAAGTTTGACTTTTAATTAAATTTCTCATTTAAAACCAGAAACAAGTTTAATTTGTAGTAATTGTACATGAAAACTATGTAATACTACTCTGGGATCTTGAAAACTATGTTTTCTCCCAGTTTGGACCCTATTTGGGTTTTATAAGGCCTAACTCTGGCTAATAGGGGTGAAAAGAGTTTGACTTTTGGTTAAATTTCCCAATTTAAACTAGAAACAAAGTTAATTAGTAGTAGTTGAACATAGAAACTATGTAATACTACACCCGGCTCTTGAAAACCACGTTTCTCCCTGTTTGGGCCATATACGGCTCTTATAAGGTCTGGTTCAGGCCAATCGGAGTTGAAAGTTTGATTTTTGGTCAAACTTCATAATTTAAAACAGAAATAAGGTTAATTAGTAGAAATTATACATTGAACCTAAGTAATACTACTCATGTCTCTTGAAAACCATATTTTCTCCTTATTTGGGCTCAATTTGACCCTTATAAGGCCTAATTCAGGCCAATCAGGGCTGAAAGTTTGACATTTGGTCAAACTTTCCAATTAAAACTTGAAACAAGGTTAATTAGTAGTAATTGTATATAGAAAATATGTAATACTACTCTGGGCTCTTGCAAACCATGTTTTCTCCCTATTTAGACCCTATTTGGCTCTAATAAGGCCTAGTTCAGGCCAATCAGGGCTGAAAGATTGATTTTTGGTCAAACTTTCTAATTTAGAGTAGAAAATATGGTTAATTAATATAAATTATATATTGAACTTATGTAATATTACTCATGGCTCTTGAAAACCGCATTTTTGCCCTATATGAGCCCAATTCGACTCTTATAAGGCTAAGTTCAAGCCAATCGGATTGAAAGTTTGACTTTTGATCAAACTTTGCAATTAAGAATTGAAGCAAGATTTATTAGTAGTAATTATATATAGAAACTATGTAATTTTAATCCGGTTCTTGAGAACCACGTTTTCTCCTCTTTTTGGCCATATTCGGCTATAATATGACATAGTTCAGGCCAATTGGGGCTGAAAGTTTGATTTTTGATCAAACTTTCTAATTTAGAATAGAAATAAGGTAAATTAGTATAAATTGATATTGAACCTAGGTAAGACTACTCACAACTCTTGAAAATAACTTTTTCTCTCATTTGTCCGGGCTCTTAAAACCACGTTTTCTCCCAGTTCTCTTATATGGCCTAGTTCTAGTCAATCGGGCTGGAAGTTTGACTTTTGATCAAACTTCTTAATTAAGACTTGAAACAAGTTTAATTTGTAGAAATTTTACATATAAACTATGTAATAATACTCTCGGTTTTTAAAACCACATCTTCTCCCTATTAAGCCCTATTCAGCTCTAATAAGGCCTAGTTTAGGCCAATCAGGGGTAATAGTTTGGTTTTTGATCAAATTCTCAATTTAGAGTATAAATAAGATTAATTAATAGTAATTATACATTGAACCTATGTAATACTACTCACGGCTCTTGAAAACCACAATTTGTCCCTATTTGGCTCCTATTCGGCTCTCACAAGGCCTAGTGCTGGCTAATCTGGGTTGAAAGTTTGATTTTTGGTCAAACTTCTCAATTTAGAGTAAAAATAAGGTTAATTAGTAGTAATTAGACATTGAACCTATGTAATACTACTCACGGCTCTTGAAAACTACATTTTCTCCTACTTTAAGCCTATTTGGCTCTATTAAGGTCAAGTTTCAGATAATTGGGGTAGAAAATTTGACTTTTGGTCATACTTCCTAATGTAAAGTAAAAAATAAGGTTAATTAGTAGCAATTGTACATAGAAACTATGTAATAATACTCTCGACTTTTAAAAACCACGTTTTCTCCTCGTTTATGCCCTATTCGGCTCAAATAAAGCCAAGTTCAGGTTAAACGGGGCTGAAAGTTTTATTTTTTTTGTCAAACTTCCTATTTTAGCGTAGAAATAAGCTTAATTAGTAGAAATTGTATATTGTATACTACTCAAGGCTTTCAAAAACCACAGCTTCTCTCTATTTGGGTCCTATTCGACTCTTATAAGGCTGAGTTCAGACCAATCGGGCTGAAAGTTTGAATTTTGGTCAAACTTCCCAATTAAGACTTGAAACAAGGTTAATTAGAAGAAATTATACATAAAACTATGTAATACTACCCCCGTCTCTGGAAAATCACATTTTCTCCCTGTTGGGGTCCTATTCGTCTCTTATATGGCCTAGTTCAGGTCATATCAGGGCTAAAAGTTTAATTTTTAGTCAAACTTCTTAAATATGATTAGAAATAATTTTAATTTGTAGTAGTTATACATAGAAGCTATGTAATACTACTTCCGTCTCTTGAAAACCATATTTTCCCCTGTTGTACCCTATTCGACTCTATAAGGCCCAATTCCAGCCAACTGGGGCTGAAAGTTTGACTTTTGATCAGACTTCCCAATTAAAAAAACAAGGTTAATTAGTAGTAATTATACATTAAAAACTATATAATAAAAGAGTTGAATATGGCCTAAACGGGGAGAAAACATGGTTTTCAAGAGACAGGAGTATTACATGGTCCCTATATATAGTTACTAATAATTTACCTAGTTTCTAGCCTTAATTCAAAAATTTGACCAAAAGTCAAACTTTCAGCCCTGATTGGCCTGAACTGGACTTGAACTAGGCCATATAATAGCCGAATAGGGCTCAAACGGGGAGAAAACGTGGTTTTAAGAGCCGTGATTAGTATTACATAATTTCTATATAAAATTACTACTAATTAACCTTATTTCAATTTTTAATTGAGAAGTTTGACCAAAAGTCAAACTTTAAGGCCCGACTGGCCTGAACTTGGCCTTACATAGGGCCCAAATAGGGAGAAATGTGTTTTTTCAAGAGTCGTGAGTAGTATTATATAGTTTCTATTTATAATTACTACAAATTTACCTTGTTTCTGGTTTTAATTGAGAAATTTGACCAACAGTCAATATTTCAACCTTGATTAACCTGAACTGGGCCTTATAAGCGCCGAATAGGGCCAAACGGGAGAAAATGTGGTTTTCAAGAGCCGAAAGTAGTATTACATAGTTTCTATGTACATTTACAACTACTTAAACCTTGTTTCAAGGCTTAATTGAGAAGTTTGAACCAAAGTCAAACTTTCAGCCCCGAATGGCCAGAACAGAGCCTTACAAGAGCCGAATGAGCTCAAATAGGGAGAAAATGTGGTGTTAAAGAGTCATGGGTAGTATTACATAGTTTTTTGTACAGTTACTCCTAATTAATCATGTTTCTTGTATTAATTGGGAAGTTTGACCAAAAGTCAATGTTTCAGCCCCGATTGACCTGAACTAGGCCTTATAAGCACCGAATAGGGCCCAAACAGAAGTAAACGTGATTTTCAAGAGTCGATAGTGGTATTCATTGTTTTATATATAATTACTACTAATTAATCTTGTTTCAAGGCTTAATTGGGAAGTTTGACCAAAAGTCAAACTTTCAGCCCCAATTGGCCTGAACTGGGCATATAAGAGCTGAATAGGGCTCAAATAGGAAGAAAATATGGTCTTCAAGTGTCGTGAGTAGTATTACATAGGTTCAAAGTAGAATTATTGCTAATTAACCTTATTCCTACTCTAAATTAGGAAGTTTGATAAAAAAATCATCCTTTCAGCCTCGATTAGCCTGAATTTGGTCTTATTGGAGCCGAATAGTGCTGATGACGGGGAAAATGTGATTTTCAAGAACTGGGAGTAGTATTACATAGTTCTATGCACGATTTTACTAATTAACCTTTTTTTTAGTCTTAATTGAGAAGTTTGACCAAAAGTCATACTTTCAGCCCCGATTGGTCTGAACGAGACATTATTATAGCTGAATTCATCCCAAACGGGGATAAAACACGGTTTTCAAGAGCCGGGAGTAGTATTACATAGTTTCAATATACAATTACTGCGAATTTAACTTGTTCTAGTCTCAATTAGAAAGTTTGACCAAAATTCAATCTTTCATCGCCGACTAGCCTTGAACTAGGCCTTATTAGAGCCAAATAGGGCCCAAACAGAGAGAAAACATAGTTTTCAAGAGCTATGTGTGGTATTACATAATTTTATTTTACAAGCACTACAAATTAATGTTATTCTAGTCTTAATCGGGATGTTTGACCAGTAGTCTAACTTTCCTCCTCGATTGGCATGGACTAAGCCTTATAAGAGCCGAATAGGGCCCAAAAAGGGGGAAAACATAGTTTTGAAGAGACGGAA
Organism: Agave tequilana; assembly: GCA_038442645.1. NCBI lineage: Eukaryota > Viridiplantae > Streptophyta > Magnoliopsida > Asparagales > Asparagaceae > Agave > Agave tequilana. The sequence continues at coordinate 33,273 of JAVJIF010021538.1, forward strand.
GTATTATGACATAGTTTTTATGCATAATTACTACTTATTAATTTTATTTCTAGCCTTAATTGGTAAGTTTGACCAAAAGTCAAACTTTTATCCCCGATTGACCTGAACTAGGTCTTAAAAGAGTCGAAAAGGCCCAAACGGGGAGAAAACATAGTTTTCAATAGCCGAAAGTAGTATTACCTAGTTTCAATGTACAATTACTACTAATTTACCTTATTTCTACTCTAAATTTTTAAGTTTCAATGAAAGTCAAACTTTCAGCCCCTTATTGGCCTGAAATAGGCCTTAATATAGCCGAATAGGACCCAAACGGGGAGAAAATATAGTTTTCAAGAGCCATGAGTGGTATTATATAGTTTCTATATACAATTACTGCCAATTAAGCTTGTTTCTAGTCTTAATTAGAAAGTTTGACCAAAAATCAAATTTTCAGCCACGATTATGTGAAGTTTGACCAAATATTGTTGGGAAGTTTTCAAATATCTGAAACTAAATATCACAAGATTATTGGTAACCAATAACTACATGAGTTAATCATCATCAAACTAGAGTAAAGGGCCTCTGGGCCAATAATCTCCCCCTTTTTGATGATGACAAAACTCATGGAGTTGTATATGCATGGATTAAAGTTAAGCTTCATAGAAGCTCCCCCTTAACTCATGCATAGCAATAAACATAAAGATATGCAATGAAGGCTCAACACAAATATGCATAAATGAGAAAATAAACATAAGTAAATCCAAAACTTCTCCCCTTTTTGCATAATCAAAACATATATGCATAGACAATAAAATATAGGCATACATATATAAACTCAAATACTTCTCCCGCTTTTTGTCAATTCATCAACAAAGGGGTAAGGAGAAACTCAAAAACAATCTACTCTCCCATTTTGTCAATAACAAAATCAACAACGGGTCAAACAACAAAAATAACAAATAAAGGGACATGAAAATGTTCTCCCTTTTTGCATAAAACAAACAATAATGATAGATATTTGCGATATACATTCATGAAGAGGAAAGACGTGAAGTTAACTCCCCCTGCATACATGCATTACATGAAAAAGAGATGACTAGACCATAATCACATAACGCATAATATACAATGTATAAAAAGAGATGTGAAGCTCCTCCTATACACGTGTAAGACATAGAGAAGAGCGGTCAAGCTCCTCAATATGAGATACACTCAACATGAATCTATATATAGAGAAGATGTTAAGCTCCTCTTGCATATATGCAAATCATATCAAAATATTTTTGATACCAATTTATGATACCAATGAAAAATAAACAAAAATGTTTTTGATACCAATTGAAATATATATGTGTATTGTAAATCTTGATACCAATTGTAAACATTTTGTAATTTTGATACCAAATGAAAATATTAGCATATTCCAAATTAAAATATTTTTCATTAAGAGCGTAGGAAACTAATTGAAAAATAATATACCAAATAGAATAATATTATTTTTCATCATAAAGAGTGGGAGTAAGATACCAATTGAAAATAAAATCGATTGAAAGATAAAACATGAAGTTTTCTCCCCCTTTATGAAATACCAATAAAAATGATGCATAAGCTTGTATAAGATACCAATTTGAAAAATAATTGTCATTAAGGACTAAATCAAGCTTAGCATAAACATAATTTGTGCTTTAAGATGTAAAGATATAGTAAGCACAATCAAACCATATATATATATATATATATATATATATATATATATATATATATATATATATATGAAAAAGTAAATACCAATATAAATTGATACCTTGAAGTTGTGAAGCATAGATATATATATAGAAAACCAAAGATGAGTATACAACAAAAAATATCAATTATAATACCAATTGAAAATATGATGTGGATCAAATGTATAACTCATACCTACTACTCTTTCATGCACATGTTAAAATGAATTTTCAATTAAGAGCATACAAGGCATGGTCGCCCATTCAACCGCCCTTAAAGGGTAGAAGGTTTTTAAAAATAAGTTTGAACATAATTTTATCATAATTTGAAAACTCTACCAATTGAAGAATAACGCAACTAGTTTTATGATAATCTTGAAAACTAGTACGAAATCCTTTAAGCAAGGAATAAACAAGTATATATCCATGAAAACATGAAAATCACTCAACAATTGACACTCAAGGAATATCTTTCAAAATGAGACTCATGAAAACAAGGTCATGAGAAAACAAGAATGATGTGAGTGTATAGATATTATGTGAAAGACATAATCATGAACATGAGCAATGAAGCTCATAATAAATTCCTTTAAAAAAATGAAAATTTAATTTCATCAAAACAATACCAACTTCAAGGCATATGTACATTTTGTCTAAACTAGAAGTATACATACATATCCAAACACAATTGAGTCTATAAAGAGATTTTCCATGAAAGGCAAATGACTCAAGGGTATACATGTATATCCAATAGTTTTGGCAAAATTAACATATACATGAAGCTAAAACACATCATCATAAAAAACATGTCCAAAAATAGGAAATACAAGTCAAAATGCATGAATCATCAAAACTAGGCTATACTAGTACATCTAATGGGTGCAAATGAACAATTAGGCACAAACATATAATAATCAATTTGTGGCTCACTAGTTGCACAAGTATTGACACAAGTTTTAATAAAAACTACATCTTAAACATGTAATCAAATCATGAAGCATAAAACGAAAAACATAAGCCAATATTATGTAAATACACATGTATTAGATTAGGATATACACAATAGTAAAACTATAATGAGAACACAAAATATGGATCCATATGAACATGGGTGTATCTCAAATACTATACATGTATGTCACTAGTCTAATAAGCATGGCATTTAACATACTAATCATGAAAAACATGAAAATCAATACATGTAAATAATCGATGATATGAAAGCATGTAAACTAAATAGGAGTAAGAGATCGTTACCAAAACTATTAGGGCATATCTCTATATCTCCAAACCAAGGTGGTCCTCCCACCAAACTCCCCTTGAAAGTGATGCATCCAAAATAGTCACCATAAGCTCGGAACGCATCCACCTCAAGGCACCAATGCCCTCACGTCAAGCGAGAGCCCACACCTACATCAAATACAATAGGAGTGGCTTTTGGTACCCATACTCTATTGGGTCCATGGGGGTTAGTACCTTTTCTAACCCAAACAAATTTATTTGCAAAATTTACATTATGTACTCTATCATAACAAAATCTTGCAAGGTGGCCCTTACGTCCACAATGTGTACAAGTGTACACATGAGCATACCTAGTGTCATGTGTGTGAGCATGAGAAGCATGTGTATGTCGTGTATGGTGTGCATGCAAATGTGGTGCTTGTTTCTTATGAAACATAGATTCCAATTTCTTGTGATCCATAGCACATTGGCTCAAAGTGGAGCCCAAACTATCAATACTCTTCTTTAGCATAATTAAATCATTTTCAATAATAGAAGAAGAGGTGGAGCATGCAATGGGTATGCTAGGTGGTGAAGCTATACTAGCATGGCAAACATGTGAATCAATATCATTTTGCAAAGTAGTATTTTTCTTTGAAACCAAATCCAAATCCTTTGAAATTGAAGCAATTTTTATTTTCAAGGATTCATTTTCTTTTATCACAAAATCAAGCTTTGAAAATAAAGCCTCATTTTTCTTTAAAACAACATCACAATCATTTTTACTTTTTAAAATCTTATTTTCATTATGGCAAGGTCAAGTTGGGATTTCAATGAGTCCCTTTCATTTGAAATCTCATCCTCTCTTGCAAAACCATATCAAGTTTTGAACACAAATCTTTATTTTCTTCTTTTAATGCTAAACTTTTACTTTCAAGAGATTATGTCTTTCTAATAATTTTTCACAACGAATAGCTAGTTCATTATTTAAAGCATATGCATCCATACACTCATTACAAAAAGAACTAGTACTATTATCTAGTTGAGTATCCGAATATACCTCAAGGGAGTCATTCCCTTAGACCATGAAGCAACGTTGGTCGGACTCTTCTCCACTAGATGTCTCCTCCTCATTGATTTGCGTTTGTAGCTCGGGAGATGTCAATATGTTCCACACTGCAAAGGCGGAAAAACAATGAGAAACCATATTTAAATATTCTTTGCTAAGAGTGCTCCTAAGTGTGCCTCAAGGGCTTGTGTATTGGCCTTTAAATGCTTACTATTACCAAGATAAGATTTCTTGGTAGCGGCAAGGTGAACATGCCTTCCTAGGGTTTTTAGGTATATACTCATCCTAAATTTTCACATGTCAATGTCGGAAACATCATACATGGGAGGGGTCATGCAATCTATGAGTGTGCAAATGCAAATGATAGATTAGCTAACCAAGATCTCACTCCTAGGTGGTTAAACCTAATATCAGGAGCGTAGGCTCTGATACCAATTGAAATTTCACCTAGAGGGGGGGTGAATAGGTGTAAGGCTAATCTAATGACAAATGATGCGGAATTAAAAACTAATTGCAACACACTTAGTGTAACCAATGAGTGTAGCTGAATTCCCGGTGAAGAGCTTTGGACTATCTTCTCTAAATTCTTCTAAATAAGAGTTGAGGTGCTATAGGAAGCTCTCTTGGTTCAACATAAGTATGGCACATAAACAAATAATACCAAGCATATATGTATGAATGAACAATATGAATCAATACAAGGCACAATATAAGAGAGAGAGTTAGAGATAGTGGATCAAACGCAAACACAAAGATATGTTTCGAGGTTCGAGCACCCAGCTCTACGTCCCCGCCTTCACACAGAAGGATTTCCACTAACTCGTCCACACAGGACTTCTCACACAGGAAACCTCCACTGAGGATTTGGACAAATACAACTTGGGAGTACACAACTCCTCTCTCAACAAATACAACCTCTCACTAGAGGCAAGGCACAACACGAATCACCTCTACACTTAGAGGGATTCCAACACAACCTCCACAATCACCTCTACACAAGAGGGATACCAATAACTCAAGGAAATGAGGTTTACAATACTTGGTGATCTCAAAGACCACAAACCAATTCTTTCTCACAAAAACGAGATCCTAATAGATAGGATAGATAGATAGCTCAAGTGTGAGAAAAACAAAGAGTTTGAAAATCAAAATCACAATGAAAAACTCTTGGGAAAACTTCTAGAATAGTTATGGAAATGAAGATCAAAAACCAATCCCAAATACTTCTCTTTTCTTGATTTTTCCAACCTTTTAAAACAAAATAAAGATCAAATCTTTAAGCCCAAAACTCTTTAAAAACTTGCTGTAAAACACTTGTAAAGATGAGAAATTTTGCTCTCTAAAAACTTGTTTAAAACCAGCTAAAATGAGGGGTATTTATAGCCCTCAAAAATTCTGCCCGTTGGCAGTCTGGCAAAGGGCAAAATTGCCCTTCCGGTCGACCGGCCAACGGTCATATTTATGACCGTTGAGCCACTGGTCGACCGGCCTGTCGACCGAAAACTGGAAACAGAGAGCAGAGCTCTCTGCCGGTCGACCGGGCGGTCGACCGGGGCTATTTCATAGAGCAGAAGCTTTCTGGCGGTCGACTGGCCTCCCAGCCTAGGCTGCGTGCACGTTCTGTGCACGTCGGTCGACCGGACCGGTCGACCGACTTCTGCCTCGGTCAACCAGTCCGGTCGACCGGTAGACAGCCAGGTCAAACAATATAGGGATTAAAAACTTGAGTTTTTGACTTTAATTAAATCCCATAAAATCACATAAATTTTACAAAAATAAGTTCTTATATGATCTTTGAAATACAAATATGTGTGAGTAAAATTCAACACATATTATAAATAATTTGAACATTTTTGTGTTCTTGAGATTTTGCCTTAAACCAAAATTCGTATTTTTCAAAACCTGAATTTTTGAAATGAAAAATCGTTTTCTCCAAAACTCATGTAAATATAAAAACATGATATTGAAACAACTTTGAAGCATGTTGTATATGGATAGAATCCAATATACATAGAAAGATATATATATATATATATATATATATATATATATATATATATATATATATATATATATATCTATGTTTTTGACATGAAATCCAAAATCGGTTAAATCGAAAACAAAACCAATAAACTGAAAACTTTTGTATGTAAGTGAACTTGAGCATAATAACACTATCTAATCTTTACAATGATCTAAACACAATATTAAACTAAACAAACCGAGGTCTTCTTGTAGAACTCCGTCTCTAAGTCGACTCGATCCAAACACGATCCAACGAGCTTGACTCTAACCGAGTGCTAGATGCGATCTTGATGCGCGAGCGCTTGAATCACCATGTGAAAGCCTCAAAACTCCTTTGTTGAAGTTAATCACCTACTAATATCTTGATCAAATATCTGAAACTAAATATCACAAGATTATTAGTAACCAATAACTACATGAGTTAATCATCATCAAAACTAGAGTGAAGGGCCTCTGGGCCAATAAGGACTTCTAAAAGAAAAGCAAAAAATGGGGGACCATCGATAAATGAACGTGAAGAAGACACTCAGTCATTATCAGAGGATGAGAACAATGAGGTGGAGCTCAAGATTACAATGGATGATGTGATCAATCCAGAGGAGTCAGAATCGGAGTTTTCGGAAGAAGATTGAAAAGGAGATTTCACATGAGTCACCTTATGAATAAGCTTTTGAACTTGATTTTGAAATGTGTTTGAGAATTATATTTGGTTTATTGCTTTGTGTAACTGTGTTGTTTGAACTGTAAACTATTGGATTATGTTTGATTTTTCTTTGAATTATTGCTTTCTATTGTCAAATTTCTCATTACTTATTTAGATGATTTTAATCTTTCTTGTATATTGACTTGAATATTGATTCTATGTTCATATTTTGTAGGTTGACAGCTTGATATTCAATTGGCTATAACTTGGAGTTCGAATAGTGATCATGGTTTATATATTCATAACCGTAGCTTTAATGCAAGTTGTCGAGGTAAGGATACCCTAAACAAGATGGTTTAAATATATATTGCCTTGATATATCATATATGCGATGTTTTAGGAAATTTATGATATTTAGGACATATTATATGATATATATGACCTCCGAAATTGACACCGAAATTGAGAAAATGTCCCCAAAATTTCCCGATATCCGCAATCTGACTTCACATTTTGCCTTCCGACATTAGGCCAAATCCGATATTTAGAACATTGGCTGGAAGTCAAGTCTTTTATTCTAAGACATGACTATTAAATTGATTTATAGAGGGAGCAGAGAAATATTATCAGAGAAATCAATATAAACAACTTGAAAAGTTAGATGCCTAAGGTTACTATTGTTCAGATAAGAAAATGGTCAAGCACCCACATTATGAGGAGTGATTACTCCAGCAACTTATAATTTTAGATATGTCATAGTAAATGAACAAGTGTCAAATCAGAACAATAAAACACTGACCCTCATTTGAATAAAAGATATAAGATGTGATGGGGACATGGAGAATAGAGTAAGTTGGAATTGGAACAATCTATAACACGAGCATGAGAGTAAAGCACCCCCTCAGACGTACAAATTGGAAAAATTTTGGTTCTGTGGGATTTTTTCTAGCAAGATAATCACATTACACAATCGAAGAGAGTGGAGTTCACTGTCACTCACGTAAAAAACCAATACAGGTGGTGTTTGAACAATTTACCAATAAGGAAAACATTGGAAGAAGAAATGAGGAGAAAGTGCTAATAAAGATGGCTTCAGAAATTTGAAGTAGTTAAATAGGGTGCAGAACGATCGACAAAGGTGGCGAGAGAAAGATGAGAACCAACAAAAAATCAACAAGATGAGACTATACGTAATTTCTCAAATGACAGTGAAGAGGTCAAATAATGGGCACAAACACTAGTTCAGGAAATTAGAAGAGCAGGAAGTTGACGGCCTACTAGAGATAGATGCGCTTTTGAGGATTAGCTAGTTGGAATTTTGGAAGCGTGCAGAGCAGCAACGTATACAGATATGCATGGAGATGAAACAGATACAAGATGGGTGTCAGATTTTGCTAGTGCTATAGAAGAATACATGCAACAAGTGTTAGGATTAAGGAATCAGTTTGGATGTGAGATTGTTAGCAACAGAACAATAGGAGGCAGGAATCAGTTTGGATGTGAGCTGTTAGCAACAGTACAATAGGAGGCAGACAGTAACAATAAGGAGGATCAATTTTGGATTTGGAATTCTGCTGCACCTAAAACCTTTATGTATGGTTGTTCTCTGTATATTGAACCTATAATACTACTCAAGTCTTGCCAAAACCAACCTATATAATACTATGTATTCTATAGGTTGAACTAGGCCTTATTGGTATCCCAATTGATATTCGTATAATCCCACACAGACATGCCTGAGGTCAACTCCTCTATAATACGAAGCTGCGAATACATAGAGTATTACATAGTATTATATAGGTTCAAAGTTATAAGAGTCGTATATGGCCCACACAGGGAGAAAATATGGTTTTCAAGAGACGAGAGCAGTATTACATAGTTTCTATGTTCAACTACTATTAATTAACCTTGTTTCTAATCTTAATTGGGAAATTTGACCAAAAGTCAAACTCTCTCACCTCTATTGGCCAGACTAGGCCTTATAAAACCCAAATAGGGTCCAAACTGGGGGAAAACATAGTTTTCAAGACCCCATAGTAGTATTACATAGTTTTCATGTACAATTACTACAAATTAAACTTATTTCTAGTTTTAATTGGGAAATTTAATTAAAAGTCAAACTTTCAGCCCCGATTGACTTGAACTAGGCTATATAAGAGCCGAATAGGACCCAAACGGGAAAAAAACATGATTTTCAAGAGTCAAGATTCATATTATATAATTTTATATACAAACACAAATAATTAAACTTATTTCAAGTCTTAATTGGGAAGTTTGACCAAAAGTCAAACTTTCAGCCTCGATTGACCTGAACTCAGCCTTATAAGAGCCGAGGGCCCAAATTGAGAAAAAATATGGTTTTCAAGAGCCGGGAGTGGTATTACATAGGTTCAATGTATAATTACTACTAATTAGCCTTATTTCTTTTCTAAATGGAAAGTTTGACCAAAAATCAAACTTTCAACCCAGATGGCGTGAATAAGGGCTTATGAGCTGAATAGGGCTCAAATAGGGAGAAGTTGACCAAAAATCAAACTTTCAACCCAGATGGCCTGAACTATGGCTATGAGCTGAATAGGGCCTAAATAGGGAGAAGTTTGACCCAAAATCAAACTTTCAACCCGGTAGTATTACATAGTTTATATTTATAATTAAATGGGTTCAATGAACAATCTACTATTTAACATTATTGTATTCTAAATAGGGAAGTTTGCCAAAAAATCAAACTTTCAGCCCCGATTGGCCTGGACTAGGCCTTATTATAGTCAAATAGGGCCTAAATAGGGATAAACATGATTTTCAAGAGCCGAAAGTAGTATTATGTAGTTTATATTTATAATTACCAATAAAAACCTTGTTTCTAGTCTTAAATATGATGTTTGACCAAACGTCAAACTTTTAGCCCCAGTTAACCTGAATTAGGCCTTTTAAGATCTTAGGGCCCAAATAGGGAGAAAACGTGATTTCAAGAGCCGGGAGCAGTAATACATAGTTTTTATGTACAGTTAATGCTAATTAATTAACCTTGATTCTAGTCTTAATTGACAAGTTCAACAAAAAATCAAATTTTCAGCCCGATTGGCCAGAACTAGACCTTATAAAAACCGAATAAGGCCCAAACGGGGAAAAAATGTGGTTTTCAAGAGTTGGGAGTAGTATTACATAGTTTCTTTTTATGATTACTACAACTTAACCTTATTTCTAGTCTTAATTACGAAGTTTGAACAAAAGTCAAACTTTGAGCCCTGATTGTCCTATACGAGGCCTTTTAAGCGCCGAATAGGGCCCAAACGGGGAGAAAACGTGGTTTTCAAGAGCTGGCAGTAGTAATACATAGTTTCTATGTATAATTTCTATTAATTAACCTTTTTTTAATCTAAATTGGAAACTTTAACTAAAAGTCAAACTTAAAGCCCGGTTTGGCCTTAACTGGGCCTTAAAAGAGATGAATAGGGCCTAAACGGGGAGAAAGCATAGTTTTCAAGAGCCAGAAGTAGTATAACAAGTTTCAATATATAATTACTACTAAATCAACTTTATTTTACTTCAAATTGTGAAGTTTAACCAAAAGTCAAACTTTCTACCATTATTGGCCAGAACTAAGCCTTATTAGAGCCAAGTAAGGCCCAAACAGGGAGAAAATGTGGTTTTCAAAAGCCGAGATCAATACTACATAGTTTCTATGTACAATTACTACTAATTAACTTTGTTTCAAGTCTTAATTGGGAGTTTGATAAAAAGTAAAACTTTCAGCCGCAATGGCCTGAACTAGCCTTATAAGAGCCGAATAGGGCCCAACTAAGGGAGAAAATATAGTTTTCAAGAGCCGTGAGTAGTATTACATAGGTTCAATGTACAATTACTACTAATTAACCTTTTTTCTACTCTAAATGGAGAAATTTGATCAAAAATCAAACTTTCAACCTCGATTGGACTGAAGTAGGCCTTATTAGAGCCGAAAAGGGCCTAAACATGAAAAAAACATAGTTTTCAAGAATCGGGAGTAGTATCACATAGTTTCTATGAAGAATTGCTCCCAACTAATCTTTATTCTAGTATGAATTGGGAAGTTTGATCAAAATCAAATTTTAGCTTTGATTAATCTTAACCCCTTAAGAGCTGAATAGGGCTCAAATGGGAGAAAATGTGGTTTTCAAGAGCCAGCAGTAGTAATACATAGTGTGTATGTACAATAACTATTTTTTAACCTTATTTTTGGTTTAATGGCAAGCTTGACTAAAAGTCAACTTTCAGCCTCGATTGGCCTGAATTAGATCTTATTAGAGCCGAATAGGGCCCAAATGGGCATAAAACGTGATTTTCAAGAGTTATGAGTTGTATTACATAGTTCCTATGTATAATTATAACTAATTAATCTTATTTCTAGTCTTAATTGGAGAGTTTGACCAAAAGTCAAACTTTCAGCCCAGATTGGCCTAAACTTGGCCTTATAAGAGCGATTAGGAAATTAACGGGGAAAAAACATCGTTTTCAAGAGCTGGGAGTAGTATTACATAGTTTTAATGTAAAATTTATTACATAATTTTTATGTACAATTACTACAACTTAAACTTATTTCTAATCTTAATTGGGAAATTAGACCAAAAGTCAAGCTTTCAGCCCCGATTGGCCCGAAGTAGGCCTTATTTGAGCCGAATAGGGCCAAGCAGAGGGAAAACATGGTTTTCAAGAGATGTTAGTGGTATTACATAGTTTCTATGTGCAATTACTGCTAATTAACCTTGTTTCTAGTCTTTTTTTGGAAACTTTGACCAAAAGTCAAACTTCAGCCCCGATTAGCCTGAACTAGGCCTTATAAGAGACGAATAGTGGCCAAATGAGGGAGAATTTCAAGAGCCGGGAGAAGTATTACATAGTTCTAATGTGCAATGAATACCAATTAAACTTGTTTCGAGTCTTAATTGAAAATTTTGACCAAAAGTCAAACTTTCAGCCTCGATTGACCTGAACTAGGCTATATATGAGCTGACAATAGTATTACAATGTTTCAATATACAATTATTACTAGTCAACCTTATTTCTACTCCAAATTAGGAAGTTTGACCGAAAGTCAAACTTTCAGCATTGATTGGCCTGAACCAAGGTCTTATTAGGGCAGAATAGGGTACAAATGGGGAGAAAAAGTGGTTTCAAGAGTTGGGATTAATATTATATAGTTTCTATGTATAACTACTAATTAACCGTGTTTCAAGTCTTAATTAAAAAGTTTGACCAAAAGAAAAACTTTCAATTGTGATTGACCTAAATTAGGCCTTTTAAGAGCTGAATAGGGCCCAAATAGAGAGAAAAATGTGGTTTTCAAGAACCGTGAGTAGTATTAAGTAGGTTCAATGTATAGTTACTACTAATTAACCTTATTTCTACTGTAAATTGAGAAGTTTTACAAAAAATCAAACTTTCAGCCCCGATTGGCTCGAACTAGGCCTTATTAGAGTCGTATAGGGTTAAACAAGGATAAAATGTGGTTTCAAGTATCAAAAGTCATATCACATAGTTATATATATTACTATATATAATACTACTAATAAACCTTATTTCTAGTCTTAATTGTGATTTACCAAAAGTCAAATTTTAGCCCCGATTAACTGAATTAGGCCTTTAAGACCGAATAAGGCCCAAATAGGGAGAAATCGTGGTTTTCAAGAGCCAAGAGTAGTAATACATAGTTTGTATGTACAATTACTACTAATTAACTTTGTTTCTAGTCTTAATTAGCAAATTTGATAAAAAGTCAACTTTCAACCCTGTTGGCCGAACTAGACCTTATAAGAACCGAATAGGGCCCAAATGGGGAGAATACATGGTGTTCAAGAGTTGGGAGCAGTATTACATAGTTTCATTTTATGATTACTACCAATTAACCTTGTTTTTAGTCTTAGTTAGGAGTTTAAACAAAAGTCAAACTCTCAGCCTCGATTGTTCTGTACGAGGATTTTAAAGGCCGAATAGGGCCCTAATAGGGAGAAAACATGGTTTTCAAGAGCTGTGAGTAGTATTATATAGTTTCTATGTACAATTTTTATTAATTAACCTTTTTTCTAATCTTATTTGACCAAAGTCAAACTTTAAACCTGTTTGACCTTAACTGAGCCTTATAAGTGACGAATAGGGCCTAAACGAAGAGATAACATGGTTTTCAAAAGTTAGAAGTAGTATAACAAAGTTTCATTGTACAATTACTACTAATCACCCGTATTTCTAATCCAAATTGGGAAGTTTGACCGAAGTAAAACTTTCAGCCTTGATTGGCCTGAACTAGGTCTTATTAGAGTCGAGTAAGGCCCAAACAAAGAAAAAATGTGGTTTTCAAGAGCCGGGTAAATATTACAGAGTTTCTTGTACAATTACTACTAATTAGCCTTGTTTCAAGTCTTAATTGAGAAGTTTGAAAAAAGTAAAACTTTCAGCCGTATTTAACCTGAACTAGGCCTTATAAGAGCCGAAATAGGCCCCAACTAAGGGACAAAATCTGGTTTTCTAGATCCATAAGTAGTATTACATAGGTTCAATGTATAGTTACTACTAATTAACCTTTTTTCTACTCTACATGGGAAGTTTGACTAAAAATCAAACTTTCAGCCCTGATAGACTGAACTAGGCCTTTTTAGAGCCGAAAAGGACCTAAACAGAAAGAAAAACGTGGTTTTCAAGAGCCAGAAGTAGTATTATATAGTTTCTTTATACAGTTATTCCTAAATAACCTAGATTCTAGTATGAATTAGGAAGTTTGACCAAAAGTCAAATTTTTAACCCTGATTGATCTGAACTAGATCTTTTAAAAGTCGAACAGGACCAAACGAGCAGAAAACGTGGTTTTCAAGACTCAGGAGTAGTAATACATGTCTATGTACAATTACTACTATTTAATCTTTTTTCTAGTCTTAATAGGCAAGTTTGACCAAAAGTTAAACTGTCAGTCCTAATTGGCCTGAATTAGTCCTTATCAGAGCCGAATAGGGCTTAAACGGGGATAAAACGTGATTTTCAAGAGCTGTGAGTTGTATTACATAGTTCCTATGTACAATTACTAATAAGTAACCTTATTTCTAGTCTTAATTGGGAGATTTAACAAAAATTCAAACTTTCAGTCCCGATTGGCCTGACTTGGCCTTATAAGAGCCGATATGGCCCTAATGGGAAGGAAACAACGTTTTCAAGACCTGGAAGTAGTAATACATAGTTTTATATACAATTACTACAATTAACCTTGTCTCTAGTTTTAATTTGGACGTTTGACCAAAAATAAAACTTTCAGCCCCGATTGGCTTGAACTAGACTTTATAAGAGCCGAATAGGGCCCAAATAGGGAGAAAACATTGTTTTCAAGAGCCGGGAGTAGTAATACATAATTTCTAAGTATAATTTCTACAAATTAAACTTATTTCTAGTCTTAATTAGGAAGTTGGACCAAAATTAAAACTTTCATCACCGATTGACTTGAACTATGCCTTATAAGAGCCGGATAGGGCCCAAGCGAAGAGAAAACATGGTTTTCAAGTGATATGAGTGGTATTACATTATTTTTATGTAAAATTACTATTAATTAACCCTATTTTAAGTCTTAATTGAGAAGTTTGACCAAAAGTCAAACTTTCAGCCCCGATTGGCCTGAACTTGGCCTTATAAGAGCCGATAGGGCCTAAATAGAGAGAAAATATGGATTTCAAGAGGCGTAAGTCATATTACATAGGATCAGTATACAATTAGTACTAATTAACCTTATTTAGAAACTAAATCAGGAAGTTTGACCAAAATTCAAACTTTCAGCCCCGATTGACCTGAACTAGGCCATTTAAGAGCCAAAGATAAATAGGGAGAAAACGTAGTTTCAAATTAAAATTACTTAGTTTATATGTTAAATTACTACTAATTAACCTTTTTTCAAGTCTTAATTAGAAAGTTTAACCAAAATTCAAACTTTCAGTCCAGATTAAACTGAACTTGGCCTTATAAGGGCCGAATAGGGCCCAAATCGGGCGAAAATATGGTTTTCAAGAGCCATTAGTATTACATTGTTTCAATAAATAATTTCTACTTTAGATTCAGGTTTGACAAAAAATCAATCTTGTAGCCCCAATTGGCATGAACCAGGCCTTTTTAGAGGCAAATAGGGCCTAAACTCGGTGAAAACGTGGTTTACAAGAGCCCGATGTAGTATTACATAGTTTCTATGCACAATACTACTAATTAATCTTGTTTCCAGTTTTAATTGGGATGTTTAACCAAATGCTAAACTTTCAGCCCTCATTGGCCTGAACTAGGCTTTATAAGAGCCGAATAGGGCCAAAATAGGGAGAAAATATGATTTTCAAGAACCGTGAGTAGTATTACTTAGGTTCAATGTATATATTTCTACTAATTAACCATATTTCTACTCTAACTTGTGAAGTTTGGCCAAAAATCAAACTTTCAGATCGATTGGCCTGAAGTAGGCTTATTAAAACCAAATAGGGACTAAATAGGGAGAAAATATGATTTTTAAGACCCGGGAGTAATATTATATAGTTTCTACATATAATTACAACTAATTAACCATGTTTCTAATCTTAATTGGAAAGTTTGTCAAAAACTCAAAGTTTCAATCCCAATTGACCTGAATTAGGCCTTATTAGGGCCAGATATCACCTAAACAGGGAGAAAATTCTTTTCAAGAGCCGGGAGTTGTATTACATAGTTTCCATCTACAATAAATATATATTAAACTTATTTCTTGTCTTAATTGGGAAGTTTGACCTAAAGTCAAATTTTCAACCCCCCCGATTGACTTGAATTAGGCCATATAAGAGCTGAATAGGACCCAAACGGGGAGAAAACGTGATTTTCAAGAGTCCGGATTCAATTACATAGTTTCTATGTACAATTGCTACTAATTAAACCTGTTTCAAGTCGTAATTGGGAAGTTTAATTAAAAGTCAAACTTTCAGCTTGAATGGCTGGAACTCGGCCTTATAAGAGCAGAATGGGCCTATATTCGGAGAAAATGTGGTTTTCAAGAGCCGTGAGTAGTATTATAAAGGTTCAATGTACAATTACTACTAATTAACCTTATTTTGCTCTAAATTAGGAAGTTTGGCCAAAATTAAACTTTCAGCCCAGATTGGCCTGAACTCTAGGCCTTATAAAAGCCGAATAAGGCCCAAATAGGGAGAAAATATGGTTTTCAAGAGCCGTGCGTTGTATTGCATAGGTTCAATATACAATTACTAATCATTAATCATATTTCTACTCTAAGTTGGGAAGTTTGACCAAATTCAAAACTTTCAGCTCTGATTGGCCTGAAGTAGACCTTATTATCTGGCCAGTAGGGCCTAAACTGGGAGATAAGGTGTTTTCAAAAGCCTGGAGTA
Organism: Agave tequilana; assembly: GCA_038442645.1. Lineage (NCBI taxonomy): Eukaryota > Viridiplantae > Streptophyta > Magnoliopsida > Asparagales > Asparagaceae > Agave > Agave tequilana. Next base: position 49,302 of record JAVJIF010021538.1, read on the forward strand.
TTATTACATTGTCTCTATATACAATTACTACTAATTAACTTTTTTTCTTAATTAGGAAAGTTTGACTAACTTTCAGCCCCGATTGGCCTGAACTAGGCCTTACTAGAGCTGGATAGGGGCCTAAACAGGAAGAAAAAGTGGTTTTCAAAAGTTTAGAGTATTATTACAGTCTCTATATACAATTACTATTAATTAACCTTATTTTCTTAATTGGGAAAGTTTGACTAACTTTCAGCCCCGATTGGCCTGACCTATGCTTTATATGAGCTGAACAAGGCCAAAACGGGGGGAAATATAGTTTTCAAGAGTCAGGAGTAGTATTATATAGTTTTTATGTACAGCTCTTACAAATTAACTTTTTTCTTGTTTTAATTGAGAAGTTGAAAAGTTTGTCAAAAAGTCAAAGTTTCAGCCCCAATGCTGATCTAGACCTTATCAGGGCCAGGTATCACCTAAACGGGGAGAAAATTTGGTTTTCAAGAGTTGGGAGTTGTATTACATAGTTTCCATCTACAATAAATATATCTTAAACTTATTTCTTGACTTAATTAGGAAGTTTGACCTAAAGTCAACTTTCAGCCCCCCCGACTGACTTGAATTAGGCCATATAAGAGCTGAATAGGACCCAAACGGGAGAGAAAACGTGATTTTTTAGAGTCAAGAATCATATTACATAGTTTCTATGTATAATTACTACTAATTAAACTTGTTTCAAGTTGTAATTGGGAATTTTAATTAGAAGTCAAACTTTCAGCCTCGATTGGCTTGAACTCGGCCTTATAAGAGCCGAATAGGGCCTGTATTCGGAGAAAATGTGGTTTTCAAGAGCCGTGAGTAGTATTACATAGGTTCAATGTACAATTACTACTAATTAACCTTATTTCTGCTCTAAATTAGGAAGTTTGGCCAAAAATCAAACTTTCAGCCCAGATTGGCCTGAACTCTAGGCCTTATATGAGTCGAATAGGGCCCAAATAGGGAGAAAATATGGTTTTCAAGAGCCGTGAGTAGTATTGCATAGGTTCAATATACAATTACTACTTATTAATCTTATTTCTACTCTAAGTTGGGAAGTTTGACCAAAATCAAAACTTTCAGCTCTGATTGGCCTGAACTAGACCGTATTAGAGCCGCTAGGTCCTAAACTAGGAGAAAAAGTGTTTTCAAAAGCCTGGAATATTATTAGATAGTATCTATACACAAATACTACTAATTAACTTTTTTCTTAATTAGGAAAGTTTGACTAACTTTCAGCCCCAATTGGCCTGAACTAGGCCTTATTAGAGCTGGATAGGGGCCTAAACAGGAAGAAAAAGTGGTTTTAAAAAAGCTTGGAGTATTATTACATAGTCTCTATATACAATTACTATTAATTAACCTTGTTTTCTTAATTGGGAAAGTTTGACTAACTTTCAGCTCCGATTGGCCTGAACTATGCCTTATATGAGCTGAACAAGGCCAAAACGGGGGAAAACGTAGTTTTCAAGAGTCAGGAGTAGTATTATATAGTTTTTATGTACAACTATTACAAATTAACTTGTTTCTTATTTTAATTGAGAAATTGGACCAAAAGTCAAAACTTCAGCCCCGATTGGCCTGTACTATGCTATATAGGAGCCGAGTAGGATCTAAATGGGGAGAAATCGTGGTTTTCAAGTGCCAGAGTAGTATTACATAGTTTTTAAGTATAGTTACAACTAATTAAACTTGTTTCTAGTTTTAATTAAAAAGTTTGACCAAAAGTCAAACTTTCAGCCCTGATTGGCCTGATTTAGGCTTTATAAGTGCCGAATAGAGCCTAAAGGGAGAGAAAACATGGTTTTCAATAGCCGACAGTAGTATTACATTGTTTCTATATACAATTCCAACAATTAACCTTATTTCTAGTCTAATAAAGAAAGTTTGACCGAAAATAAAATTTACAGTCCCAATTGGCCTGAATTAGGCCTTACTAGGGCCGAATAGGGCCTAAGCACAGGAAAAACTTGGTCTTCAAGAGGCAGGAGTAGTACTACATAGTTTATATAGACAATTACTACTAATTAGCCTTGTTGTTAGTTTTAATTAGAAAATTTGTTAAAAATTCAAACTTTCAGCCCTGATTGACCTGAATTAGGCCTTATAAGAGCCGAATATGGCCCAAATGGGGAGAAAATATTGTTTTCAAGAGTTGAGAGTAGTATTACGTAGTTTATGTGTACAATTACTACTAATTAACCTTTTTCTAGCATTAAATTGAGAAGTATGACCAAAAGTCGAAGTTTCAAACCTGATTGGCCTGAACAAGACCTTAGAAGAGCCGAATAGGGCCCAAATAGGGAGAAACAAGGTTTTCAAGAGCTGAAAGTAGTATTACATTGTTTCTATGTACAATTAATACTAATTAAAGTTGTTTCTAGACTAAATTGAAAAGTTTAAGCAAAAGTCAAACTTTCAACCCTGTTTGGCTTAAACCAGGCCCAAAAGATCCGAATAGAGCCCAAACGGGGAGAAAACATGGTTTTCAAAAGCCATGAGTGGTATTACATAGTTTTTATGTGTAAATATTACAAATTAACATTATTTATAATCTTAATAGAGAAGTTTCACGAATAGTCTAACTTTCAGCACCGATTAGCCTAAACTAGGCCGAATAGGGGCACAAACAGGGGGAAAATGTGGTGTTCTAGAGCTAGTATTTAATTTTTATGTACAATTGCTACTAATTAATCTTGCTTCTACTCTTAATTAGGAATTTTGATCCAAAGTCAAACTTTCAGCCCTTAAAAGAAACAAATAATGCCCAAACGGGGAGAAAATATGGTTTCAAGAGCCGAAAGTATTATTATATACTTTCAATGTACAATTACTGATAATCAACTATATTTGTACTCTAAATTAAGAAATTTGTCCGAAAGTCAAACTTTCGAGCCCGATTGGTCTGAACTAGGCTTTATTAGAGCCAAATAGGGCTTAAACAGGAGAAAGCGTGGTTTTCAAGAGCCGTGTGTGGTATTATATAATTCTATGTATAATTACTACTAAATAACCTTGTTTCTATCTTAATTGTGACGTCTGACCAAAATTCAAACTTTCAGTCCTGATCGACCTGACTAGGCCAATAAGAACCGAGTATGGCCCAAAAAAGGAGAAAATATGGTTTTCAAGCGCCAAGATTAATATTACATAGTTTCTATGTATAATGACTACTAATTTACATTTTTTTTCAAGTCAAACTTTCAGCCCCGAATGCCTAAACTAGGCCTGATAACAGTCGAATAGGGCTCAAATGGGGAGAAAATGTGGTTTTCTCAAGCCGTGAGTTGTATTATATTGATTCAATGTACAATTTCTACTCTAAATTTGAAAGTTTGACCAAAAATCAACCTTTCAGTCCTGATTGGCTTGAACTTGGTCTTATTAGAACTGAATAGGACCAAAATAGGGAGAAAACATGGTTTTCAAGAGCCGGATGTAGTATTACATAGGTTCTATATAAAATTATTACCAATTAATCTTGTTTCTAATCTTAATTAGGAAGTTTGACAAAAAGTCAAACTTTCTGCCCCGATTAGCCTGAACTAATTCTTATAAGAACTGAATATGGCCCAAACTGGGAGAAAATGTGGTTTTCAAGAGCAGAGAGTAGTATACATAGTTTCTGTATCAATTACTACTAATTAGCTTGTTTCTAGTTTTCAATGGGAAGTTTACCCAAAAGTTAAACTTTCAACACTGATTAGTTTGAATTAGACCTTATTAGAGTCGAATAGAGCCAAACGGGAGAAAAAGTGGTTTTAAATGCCGAGAGTAGTATCACGTAGTTTCTATGTACAAATAATACAAAATAAACTTTTTTCTGGTCTAAATTAGAAAGTTCGACCAAAAGTCAAATTTTCAGCCCTGATTAGCCTGAACTAGACCTTATAAGAGCCGAATAAGGCCCAAATAGGGGGATACATAGTTTTCAATTATTGTCAGGAGTAGAATCACATAGTTTCTATATACAATTACTTTTAATTTAACTTGTTTCTAGTTTTAAATGGCAAGTTTGATGTGAGTGGTATTATAAGAGCTAAATAGGGCCCAAGCTGAGAGAAAACATGGTTTTTAAGAGATGTGAGTGGTATTACATAATTTATTTGTATAATTACTACTAATTAACTAGTTTTTAATCTTAATTTGGAACTTTGACCAAAAATCAAATTTTAAGCTGCGTTTGTCCTAAACTAGGCCTGATAAGAGACAAATAGGGCCTAAATGGGGAGAAAACATGATTTTCAAGAGACGAAAGTAGTATAATAAAGTTTCAATGTACAATTACTACTAATCAACCGTATTCTACTCCAAATTAGGAAGTTTAACCGAAAAGTCAAACTTTCTGCCTTGAATGGCCCGAACTAGGCCTTATCAGAACCGAATAAGGCCTAAACAGGGAGAAAATATAGTTTTCAAGAGCTGAGATTAATATTACATAGTTTCTATGTACAATAATTACTACTAAATTACCTTTATCAAGTCGTAGTTGGGAAGTTGAAAGAAAAATAAAACTTTCATCCGTGGTTGGCCTGAACTAGGCTTTATAAGAGCCGAATAGGGCCCAACTAAAGGAGAAAAATGTGTTTTTCAATAGTTGTGAATAGTATTACATATGTTCAATGTATAATTACTACTAATTAACCTTATTTCTACTCTAAATTGGGAAGTTTGACTAATAATCAAACTTTCAGCCCCGATTGGATTAAACTAGGCCTTATTAGAGCTGAACAAGGACTAAACAGGAAGAAAATATGGTTTTCAAGAGGCTGGAGTATTATTACATACTTTTTATGTACAATTACTACTAGTTAACTTTGTTTTAATATGGACTAGGAAGTTTGACCAAAAATCAAACTTTTTAGCACCAATTGACCTTAACTAGCCCTTTAAGAACCAAATAGTGCTTAAACGGGGAGAAAACATGGTTTTTGAAAGCTGGTAGTGGTAATACAAAGTTTCTATGTTCAATTTCTACTATTTAGTCTTGTTTCTAATCTTAATTGGCAAGTTTGTCCAAAATTTAAATTTTCAGGCCCAATTGGCCTAAACTAGACCTTATAAGGGCCGAATAAGGTCCAGATGGGGAGAAAATTTACTTTTCAAGAGCTTGAAGTTGTATTATATAGTACTATATATAATTACTACTAATTAATCTTGTTTCTAGTCTTAATTGGAAACTTTAACCAAAAGTCAAACTTTCAGCCTTATAAACTAGCCCTTATAAGCGCCGAATTTGGCTCAAACGAGAAGAAAACTTGTTTTCAAGAGTTGAGAGTAGTATTACATATTTTCTATATACTGTTACTACAAATTAACCTTGTTTCTAGTTTTAATTAGGAAGTTTGACTAAAAATCAAACATTCAGCTATGAGTTTGCCTGAATTAGGCCTTACAAGAGTCGAATAGGACCCAAATGGGGAGAAAATATGGTTTTCAAGACCCGGGAGTAGTATTGCATAATTTCTATGTATAATTACTACAAATTAAACTTATTTCTACTCTTAAGTGGGAAGTTGGACCAAAAATCAAACTTTCAGCCCCGAATCACTGGGCCTTATGATAGCCGAATAAGGTCCAAATAGAGAGAAAACTTGGTTTTCAAGAGTCTAGATTAATATTACATAGTTTCTATGTATAATTACTATTAATTAACCTTATTTCAAGTCATAATTGAGAATTTTGACAAAGTAAAACTTTCAGCCGCGATTAGTCTGAACTAGACCTTATAAGGCCCGAATAGGGCCCAACTAATGGAGAAAATATGGTTGTCCAGAGCCATGAGTTGTATTACATACGTTCAATGTCAATTACTACAAATTAACCTTATTTCTATACTATATTGGGAAGTTTGACCTAAAATCAAACTTTCAACCTCGATTGGATTGAACTAGGCTAAAATTAGAGCTGAATTGGGCCTAAACAGGAAGAAAACATGGTTTTCAAGAATCAGGAGTAGTATTACAAAGTTTCTATGTAGAATTACTATTAATCAACCTTATTTCTAATATGATTGGGAAGTTTGACCAAAACTCAAATTTTCAACCCCGATTTGCTTGAACCTTATAAGAGCCGAATAGGCCCAAGCGTTGAGAGAACATGGTTTGACAAAAAGTCAAATATTCAATCCTAATTGGCCTGAACTAGACCTTATATAAGCCTAGTAGGGCCCAAATGGGAAGTTTAAATATATGATTACTACTTATTAACATTTTTTCTAGAGTAGGGAGTAGTATTACATAGTTTCTATATATGATTACTACTTATTAACATTTTTTTCTAGTATAATTGGGAAGTTTAAATAAAAGTTAAACTTTTTGCCCCGATTGTCCTGTACGAGGCATTTTAAGAGCTAAAGAGGGCCCAACAAAGAGAAAACGTGGTTTTCAAGGGCCAAAATTAATATTACAAAGTGTCTATGAACAATTACTAGAAATACATCTTGTTTCAAGTCTTAATTTGCAAGTTTGATAAAAAGTCAAACTTTCAGCCTCAATTGGCCAGAATTAGACCTTATAAGAGCCGAATAGGACTCAAACGGGGAGAAAACATGATTTTCAAGAGCTGGGAGTAGTATTGCATAGTTTCTATATACAATTTGTATTAATTAACTTTGTTTTGTCCTAACTGGGAACTTTGACCAAAAGTCACCGGGATTAATATTACATAGTTTCTATGTACAATTACTGCTGATTAACCTTATTTCAAGTCTTAATTAGGAAGTATGACCAAAAGTTAAACTTTCAGCCGCAATAGCCTAAACTAGACATTATATGAGCCGAATAGGCCCCAAATAGGGAGAGAATTGTGATTTTTAAGAGCTATGAGTAGTATTACGTAGATTCAATGAACAATTACTACTAATTTACCATATTTCTACTCTAAATGGGGAATTTTACCAAAAATAATACTTTTAGTACTGATTGGCCTGAACTAGGCCGTACTAGAGCCAAATAGGGCATAAACAAAGGATAAAATGTGGTTTCTAAGTGTCAAGAGTCAAATTACATAGTTTCTATATACAATTACTGCTAATTAATTTTGTTACTAGTCTTAATTGAAAAGTTTGATTAAAAATTAAACTTTCTGTTCCGTTTGGCCGAACTGTGTCGAGTAGGGTCAAAATGGGGAGTGAACATGGTCTTTAAGAGCCGAGAGTAGTTTTACATAGTTTCTATATACAATTACTACTAATTAAACTTGTTTCTAGTATTAATTGGAACGTTTGACCAAAAGTCTTATTAGAGCTGAATTGGGCCTAAACAGGAAGAAAATGTGGTTTTCAAGAGGCAGGAGTAGTATTACATACTTCCTGCATACAATTACTAGTAATTAATCTTGTTTCTAGTATGAATAAGAAGTTTGACCCAAAAGTCAAACTTTTAGCCCTGATTGACCTAAAGTAGGCCCTTTATGATCCAAATAGGGCCCAAATAGGGAGAAAACATGGTTTTCAAGACCCAGGGGCAGTATTACATAGTTTTTATGTGTAATTACTACAAATTAAACTTATTTCTAGTCTTAATTGGGAAGTTGGACCAAAAGTCAAGATTTCCGCCTCGATTAGCCTGAATTAGGTTTTATAAGAGCCGAAAATAGGGCCTATGCGAAGAGAAAACATGGTTTTCATTAAATGTGAGGGGTATTGCATAGTTCTATATATATAATTACTACAAATTAAACTTGTTTCTAGACTTAATTGGGAACTTTGACCGAAAGTCAAACTTTCAGCCCCGATTGGCCTGAGCTAGGCTTATAAGAGACAAATAGGGCCAAACGGGGGAGAAAAATTGGTTTTCAAGAGCCGGGATACGTATTACAAAGTTTCTTTATGCAATTAATACTAATGAAATTTATTTTTAGTCTTCATTGGGAACTTTGACAAAAAAAGTCAACCTTTTAGCCCCTATTGACCTGATCTAGGCCATATAAGAGCTGAATCGGACCCAAACAGGGAAAAAATAAGGTTTTCAAGAGCCAAAAATAGTATTACAAAATTTCAATGTACAATTACTACAATTAACTTTATTTCTACTCCAAATTGGGAAGTTTGATCAAAAGTCAAACTTTCAGCCTTGATTGGCCTGAACCAAGGCATTATTAGGCCCGAATAGATTCCAAACGGGAGAAAATGTTATTTTAAGAGTCGATATTAGTAATTGGGAAACTTGACCAAAAGTAAAACTTTCAACGGTAATTGGTCTGAACAAGGCCTTATAAGAGCCGAATAGGCCCAAATATGGAAAAATGTGATTTTCAAGAGCCCTGAATAATATTACATAGGTTAATGTACAATTACTACTAATTAACTTTATTTATATTCTAAATTGAAAAGTTTGACTACAAATTAAATTTTCAGCCCTGATTGCCTGCACTACACCTTATTAGAGCCGAATAGAATCAAAACATGAAGAAAACGTGATTTTCAAGTACTTTCTATATATAATTACTACTAATTAACCTTGTTTTTAGTTTGAATTAGGAGTTTGACCAAAAGTCAAACTTCTATCCCCGAATTACCTAAACTAGGCCTTTAAGAGCCGAATAGGGCCAAATCGGGAGAAAATGTAGTTTTCAAGAGCCAGGAGTAGTAATATATAGTTTCTATATACAATTACTACAATTTAACCTTAAAACTAGTCTTAATTGTAGAGTGGCCTGAACTAGACCATATAAGAGCCGAATAGGGCCCCAAATGGGAAGAAAAATATGGTTTTAAAGAACTGTGAGTTGTATTACATAGTCCCTTTACGCAGTTACTACTAATTAACCTTGTTTCTAGTTTTAATTGGAGAGTTTGACTTTTTAATTGGCGAGTTTGACCAAAAGTCAAACTTTCAGCCCCGATTGGCGTGAACTAGGCCTTATTTAGCTGAATAGGGCCCAAACGGAGAGAAAACGTGATTTTCAAGAGTTGAGAGTGTACTACATGCTCTCTTTGTATAATTACTACTAATTAAACTCATTTCAATCTTAATCTAAGTTTGAACAAAAGTCAAACTTTTAGCCCCGATTTGCCTGAACCAGGCCTTATAAGAGCCGAATAGGGCCCAATCAGGGGAAAAATATAGTTTTAAGAACCAAAAAAATTATTACATAGTTTTTATGTACAATTGCTACTAATTAAGAGCCGAATTGGGCCCAAATAGGGCAAAAATGCGGTTTTCAAGAGGCATGAATCGTATTACATAGGTTCAATGAATAATTTCTACTAATTAACCTTATTTTCTACTCTACATTGGGAAGTTTAACCAAAAATCAATCTTTTCAGCCTCGATTGGCCTGGACTAGGCTTTTTTAAAGCCGAATAGGACCTAAACTGAGAGAAAATGTGGTTATCAAGAGCCCAAAGTAGTATTACATGCCTAGTTCGGCTCTTATAAGTCCTTGTTCAGGCCTTATTTTACTTACTACTAATTAACTTTATTTCAAGTTTTAAATAGGAAGTTTTACTAAATGTCAAACTTTTAGTCCTGATTGGCCTGAACTAGACCTTATAAAAGGGCCAAATAGGGCCCAAATTGGGAGAAAATATGGTTTTCAAGAGCCATGAGTAGTATTACTTAGGTTCAATGTATAATTTCAACTGATTAACCATATTTCTACTCTAAATTGGGAAATTTGATCAAAATCAAACTTTTAGAAGCCTTATAAGAGACGAATATGGCCCGAACGGGGAGAAAGCGTGGTTTTCAAGAGCCGGGAGTAGTATTACATAGTTTCTATATTTAATTACTACTAATTAACCTTTTTTCTAATCCTTATTTGAAAATTTGACCAAAAGTCAAACTTTCTCAACCCTATTGGCCTGAATTAGGCCTTATAAAACCCGAATAGGGTCCAAACGGGGAGAAAACATAGTTTTTAAGACTCCAGAGTAGTATTACATAGTTTTCATTTACAATTACTACAAATTTAACTTGTTTATAGTCTAAATTGAAAAGTTTGACCAAAAATCAAACTTTCAGCCCCCGAATGACCTGAAGTAGACCATATAAAAGCCGAATAGGGCTCAAACGGGAAAAAAAAAGTGGCTTTCAAGAGTCAGGATTCACATTACATAGTTT